>LUCH01001253.1:23798-40967 GCA_013368495.1 Paragonimus heterotremus | reverse complement strand
TCAGTCACAATTGATCGAGGCTTCCGCGTCCCCATAGATCCTCCAATCAACTCGTTTCGCAAAAAGCACTAGACTCGAGCTTAAATCAAGGTAGAATTCATCAGTACTACGTACTCTTATTATTTAGCTACACTCTTCGTTATTCGGTTGTTCGTCGAGCTTGACATTTAGGTTGTAAACGTTTCACCATCAAACGAAATGACATCATCAATGCGTATGAGATGGAACATCTAGGAGTTGAGCGTGGAGGTGAGTCTGATGAAGGTCTGGCTTGTATATGAATATGATTTGACTTTTTGACCGGAATTCCGGTTGGTTACTTCCGGTTGCCTTTGACCTTCTGGCCGGAATTCTGGTTGGTTGTTGTCCGTCGTTTTCAAGCTTTGATCTGGAGCCACGTTAGTCAAGCTAGGCGACAAACCGAATATCCGAACCAACAACCCTAGCTAATAACAACACCACTATTTGCAACAATCACAGCTTCATTCTGTTTGGATCCGTCATGCATTTACTACTGCGTCCAATTTGCTTAGCACTGGTTAAGAAGGGTCTCTCGAGAAGTGACAATTTAAATAGAGGCCAGCACAGAAACTAATCCATTATCAACAACATCCACATTCTGAGTTACAAATCAACCCCAGAATCTCAGTGGACCCAAGAACGTAAGCAGAATTGCTTTCGATATGACGTGGAGTACATTTCGAACTCGTAACCGCTGCACAAGCACTGTTCTGATAAAACATCGATTCAAAGTCGCTAGAGTAAGTCGGTGGTTTGACGTCTTCTCTCAAACTAACCAGTCAAATACTTGTAGTGTTCAATTATCCATTCTGTATACACTGTAGTTAGCTTCCTGCCTCCTCTTGCTAAGCTGTTCCAAAAACATCTTCGGCAGATATATAGCACGGAGCTGCTTTGTCACTCGTCAACATGGGCAACCGGTCAGACAATGTGTATAAAATTATCCCTTCGGAAATTTTCACTCTGTAAATCAAACCTGATGCGATTGAATTATTGCAGAATTTTTCTCTCATTTTGTTTAATAACGATGCTTCACTTGTGTACAACAACGCTTTTGCATCACCTTCGCAGGTTGTTCAAACAGAAAAGTGACTTTGCAATATAATACAAAATTTTGTGCGCACCGGTCTGCTGTTCTCTCTGTTGCACAGTCGGTTGACAATACTACATGGATCTTCTACCTAATGTTTTAGATCCGCTTTACTGCGAACATCGTCGCAGCTCCGATCGCATTCCAACAATCCACGTAACTCCGGAATATCCCCACTTTCGGAATACTGGTGGTCTGGAATTTTGTGGTGGTCATCTTGAACACCTGTGAACACCTTCTGTGAATCAACTCCTTTGATTACCGTAACTTGCTTGAACTCCGTAAAGATTCTGTTGCATTCGTTCATTTTGTTGTCACCGATAGTCCAGGGAGGTATGGTTGCATTTGCTTAGGCTACTTAGTAACTCGTTTTATGACCACTACATTCCAAACTCGGTCCTTGATTCACTAATGAACTTACAACAAAATGAAACTTGAACACAATACTGCTCAGAAGAGAGTGACCCAGTATAAACTTTGAAGTGAGTGAACTGGACGTAAACGAGTGCTGTTAAAATTTAATGTACCTCTATCAGTCAATACGATCGCCAACGCCCCTTACGTGTTGTATGCGACTGTTGCGTGTACTGAACAGGTCTGCGTTAAATAAGCTGTTGTCCGCTTCCCGTTCATCTCTAATGAGAGATCACCAGTTAGAAGAAATCGAACGTTATGGACACAGCCGATCATGCAACGATTAGAATTATGGAACTCTCAATCTCCGGAGTGAATGGGTAATCGTTTCAGGTTCTCCGAGGACAAGCAAGAGACTGACAAGGTGTAACCTGACCACATATTCATAACCTTGGAGAGAAGCAAAAGATAAATGGACATCAGCCCATTTGAGTGAGTCGTACGCATTATCGGTACGGGCCATCTGAGACCGAGGAAAAAATCAGTGCACCCGAACAATACGTGGTTTTTCACTAATATACGGGTACGTTGTCTAAACTTAAATAGACCGTGAAACAAACAAATATTCGAGGAATCCATAAATGTAATCAAACAAAACTTACACGTTCTGCCATTCCACAATGCGACGAATCGTTTCTTCAGCGTGGCTGATCGAGGTCGTCTCAGTGCTGCGCTCTAAAATGGTCAAACATGTGAGAACCGTTTTTAAGAGCGTTCCAACGCGGTGAAAGTAGTTCATACATACCCAACCACCTCATACCATGGGACGAGGGAATCGATACAACTTTTTACGTTGCTGAGGAGAGGTTTTGCAGCATCAATAGTCGAGTTCCAATGTTTCTACTATCTGATGACAATAGTATTAGCCAGTGACAGGTCAGACTGTGGTCCAAATTGGTTCCCTTACAAAGAAGTTCGCAACGTTTGGTCCGTGCGAACCAGGTATGTGCATGAAACACACTGCTCAAGTTCGTGACTCGCTGCATGTTGCGTGAAGGCATAGACTGAAGGCTCAACAACTCAGGATGTAGAAAAATACATCCTAGTAGTTTACTTTGCTGTTAGGTATCGATCGTCCGAATAATTGTTAACGAATACTGGTCCCTCATTCAATCACCATTTCTTATCGTACCTCATATCTGACCTAAATTCGCCCATTAGATTTAACACAAATCCATCGTTCGTAGAACGCTGGCCATTCAAGATCACAGAATTTACAGTCTGTTTGTTGATGGACTACTAGGTGGTTGGGACCTGAAAATGTCTCAACGTATCTATCATGATTACACAGAAATGTCCGAACTATCATGAAGGTACTACAGATCAGTAGTTAATAGCTGAAAGCAGACGCACGTTGGAAGTTAACATCATCATAGACAGCAATATATCACTGGTTCACACTGATTCTTAACTGTCACACAACTAAGAAGGAATATTGGGAGTGACGGTAGGAGATCACATAAGGTCATTTCATTCAAACCGTTTCGCCTCACCAAAGCAAGAGTGAAGTTCTTGCATTAGCTTGGACACTGAAGAAAGTGCTGGAAGCGTGGAGTTTGGCGCCAGAAGAACACTTAACACAATAAAGATGGACGTTATAAAGATCAACCTTCGACTCCTAAGTCCCGTAACCGTTTCATTCTGAAAGGTACAGGTTTTTCCAATCTACACAAATTCTACATCTTCAAATTTTTAGAAAACCACCTGATTTGAACGGATGCTAGGGAGGGCCAAACGAGCTTAGCTCCCAAAACAGCACAGATTGCAGTAGTGACGCACGGACGCCACGATGCCTAAAAAGTTGAACTTTTGATATGAAAACAGCACAATAATTCGTAATGTTCACGCTTGATGGGTGAACGGTAAGGCCTCGAATTGGCCTTACAACGAAAGACTCTGTCGGTGCATATTAAGATAGTGACAGGGACTGTTGAGCAAAGTACCACCACTGTTGTCACGAAAACCGGATTTTAGAAGCGATGACCGGGACCGGCAGGCAGTAAACCAAAGCCAAATGTGCATTATTTGCCCTACTGTTCCCTTCAGAGATGAAATTTGACCAAAGTTGAGAATGGAAGAGATGGATTAACGCAATGATCAAGTGCCCTCCGATGATTGTGTGCACTGTTACTCCTGGTTTAAAAACGTAGTGTACCCGCTCAATCCATACGGTGTATTCTCACTCTTATCAAAAAATCTAGGCACATAACTATCAAGATTCACTTTAAATACTCTGTAGTCATGGTCTCTTTTGAGGAAGTTGAAGGTGTTTATTGGTTTACAAATTGCTCGTGAGTCACACTGAATTTCTTCGAAGCGAAGGGGTTCGGAATTTCAATGTTCCAACAAGTTATACCACAAAATTGATGTCGTGTGACCAAGAGACACCTCCACGTTGTCAACAAGGTCAGTCTTACAGTACAGAAGCACGACAGCCAGTTCATTCAGATATGAAGTTCTTTTGAGAGGTTAATCGCAAATCCTAAACTCATTTACGACTACTTCTCATTTCTCCCTCGGAATTGATGGGTAAGCCAAACCACTGAAAAACAGGATAATCAGTTACACTTATATCGAACAAACCGGATGAGTACGGTATGGGATTTTTGACGTTAATAGATAATGAGACGAAATAGTTGTACACGTTGCAATACTCGGACGCATAAGGCTGGGATTTGTGAAACGATCAACGTTCGGCAAGATACGCGGTGTTGCATATGATAGATGGAGTATTTGATATAGAAAGCGAAACAGAACATGAGCGCTTTTGTCTTACTTTCAATTTTGCATCAGTGTGCTTATTCTGTGATCTAGTAATGAAAAATCTAATACTAATTTATTCTACAGTGGCAATAAGTGTGAGGCCGACATTGTTAACACTGTGCTGCTGGTGTATAGCAGTCAATGAGCATCTAGACAGTGTCCAATGGCTTTCTGGTAAAACGTACTGGAGGCAGCACTACCGAATACATGTATCTGTTGTACAGAGGTATCACATAAAACAGTTAGCCGGGAGGAATTTGTTATCAATCTAATTATAGAATTACGTGGACACCACAGGAAAATAAATACCAATCTTGCACGTTCTAACACAGTCGGTTAGAAAAAGAAACAAATGAGGAAAGAGTTTAATATCCACGTGGGAAAATAAAATCGGCATTATTTGTTATACCAGCTAACAAATATTTTGCATACCCGGTGGTTTGTAACCACCATCTAACTAAATAATTTTCTTGAAATGTGGATCATGCGTTACTACCTGTGCAAGGAATCTTGTTGTTTTAATGTATTTCATGATAGTCACAAACCTTTGGAAGTTGAGAAACGAAGTCGAGTTCGATGAACCAGTCCAGATTAAGGACACAATTTGCGCCCGTTTATTTTTTTCCCGTTAGTCAAGTATGTATCATTTTGCAAGAGAGGCTGAAAGTCAGTTTCACGATTTCTGAGCACAGAAAGCCCAAAAACCATGCGTCCATAGATTTACAAATCAAACCACTTGCTGTTGCTTTTCGCCAAATTCCCTGTATTGTTTTATCGATGGTTTCACACACTAAACTAGTAACTACAAACTGAATCAGAACTGTTCAAGTATTTGGCCCAAAACGGTTATACGTAACACAATTCACATACGACCTCTATAGTGGGTCTAGAGATGTAAACTCCTTGTGGTAAGATAGTATGAAAGAATACACAGCATAATTGGGTGTGTTTAGGTTGAGATTAGAGCTGTGAAGGCATGACAGCAGGTATGGCAAAAACGTATCGAAGCATACAGCAGTAAGTAAAATGAATAAACGAAATGGTCTTCAGCAAAGTTGGACCAAATAGGTATAAATTTGCGAGAACGAAAATTCTGTCCGTTATAAGAACAAACTCCCACTAGTTGTCCAGTTTTGTTTTTATTTTAAAAAAATCCATGGGCTATATCTTTATTGATGCCACCAGTAGTGAGTGACAGCCAAGCCTTGCCTGGTTCACGTCTGTGGAATAGTATTAATTCACCATGTCCCTTCAGTCTGTCCGACAGTGTACTCCGATAAAAAGAAATATTTACCGTTGAATTGTTTGCGTTATCAGCCGCCAACTTTGCCACAACCATTGTGCACTGAGTTCAAAAGAGTGGTTTATAAGGCACGTTGTTTTATATTAAGGTTAGCTGTTACTAATTACCGGGTAATCGTTGCTTTCACTAAAATTGACTCGTCAACTAAACATCGCCGGGTAAACGAGTACGGGCCAGTCAACATAATCTTGCAACCCTACTCGATATTTCAGAACCATTGATGTAATCGTCCAATGCTAGGTGTCTGTCAACTGGCATTGGATTGCAGCATGGGTGTGCACTTCAGGTCAGCAGATATCCTAGACGAATTTCACGCTGACGGACCACAGCAGCGAGGAGCAAAGCTAACGCCTGTTCATTTATTGCGTTATATTATCAATTTCCGGATATCCTGAAAAAGGGTTTGTTATTTCGCTGATACATATGAATGCACGACGAAGCTTGAACTGTCCGCCAGCAACGTAAATCGGAAATGAAATGCCATACACAACAGCAGCATTTATCGACACTTTTTATGTAACCCCTACATAAATAAATGCGCGAAATCCAGCCGATCCAGAGGATTTCCAAGAACAGGTACACTTCATCTTGATCGCAGAGTCTGGATGTAAAATGACAGATTTTTGCACTGTATCCGACCCCGAGCGCTGGGCTACTTGTACCAACATGTGCGGGAACGTTGACCCCTGATAAAATCCCAGCCTTCGAAAGGATCGTCTTAGTGTGGTTATATCTCAACCCCAGTAACTGAGTCGTAACAAAACCTTAGCAAGCACACGATTCAGCAACGTGTGAAGGCCTAGTGAGCAGCTCACACTAGACCAGTTATTAGGGTCATGTGAACGCGCGATGCGCAGCTTGTCAGAGCCAGTAAGTCGAGCACCTATCGTTATGCCCTGAAATGGTTACGGAGAGTTGTCAACAGCCAGGTGCTATCGATCGTGGGCCGCGGTAGCAATAACAATGCGACGGTGGAGCCAAGCGGCCAGACCAGAAATGCGCGTATTCCACATGCCAGCTTGTCTGGGTGTAGTTACGGCGGTGTGTTGGGTCTGTTCACATACCTATCTCGGTCATCAGACCAGTCTGCTGGGTAAGCCCTTCGGCTGGGAAGTCGGGTCTTGTATCCGGGTCCCACCTCGTGAGTCAGTCTATCGCTGGTCTGGACCCAGTTGTTGCGCTGACGGGCGGCGCAGTCTTACATGTACCCGATAATCACGTGAGTATATGCTCGTACGGCATAAAATGCACATGGACAGCCCCCGGGCAAACCTGTCTTCCGTCTGCAGGCACATGAGTCATCCACCCAGTTTTCGTCGTCGTCCTCGCCCCATTTGTTGGTTATGTCGGGCGGGTGTTCTCTACAGTGGTCGAATGGTAGCCATCCCGACAGCCGGCCGATGACGGCCATGACAACTGATGATGTAGATATGTTTCATCTATTTAGTTTCTATGCCTTAACGCTTGACGGATTAGAGTAAATGTAATGAAATCATTTCTCTGAATTAGTGTATCATCCGGTCTACTGTTAGATGACAGGCGTGAGGAGCTGCGCAAAAGTATCGATATTTTTTAAATCGACTTGGAATACTGACGATAAAATATTATGAACTTGACCTATACATAACTAGCATCGACCGGATATGGCAAGCGCATGGCCTCCGGTCTTGACTCGTTGCATCGAACAATTGGTGTTCAGGTCGATCAACGAAATGTCATAACGCATTGGCTAAAAAATAAGCAAAATTATTTCGACAGGTTTCTGTACCCGACGCTCATGACAAAAGATGAACATTCACGGTAGAGTTGTAGCTTAATATTTATTCTTGTAACTTGTCAGTTTTAAAAGTCTCAGAACAGTCAGTGAGATCGTCCTTCCTCGTTCGTGTTATGACTTCGATTGCGTAAAACGACTGCTTTGAATTTGAACAAATTTAGGATAATCCCACTAAACAGCAACAAAATTGAAGTTACCGAGACTGATACTGCGAGATCTGCTGGAATATTATTTTCACTGAAATTATGCATGCGACCTGAAACAAACTATAACATACCCTCGAGTACCTTCGCGACACTGGAGGTACACCATGCTATCAACCCCCATAAATTTAGAGTGGTGTGAGCCACATAAGAAAAGCACGTCGACTCATAAATGTCCGAATAACAGCTGGCAGAAACTACCTTCCGGGTATGTTACGGTTTTCCATATTCTTTTCTATAAAGCAACAACCTGGACTGTATGAAAAGTAATCAGAAGTGCATGAGACAAGATGTCTTAATTCGAACTTCCTTGGGCTGACCAGTCACAGCCCTTTTATCGGGACAGCGACTTGTAGTCAAAAAATACCAACAGAATAAAACATTAAACTGAAGTAGCTTGATAACGAGGCGACAAAACTGAGAGCGCGCACGTCAGCGCTCACTGCGTACATGTTACCCTGCGCCCCTGACAGGCAAGCTAGCTTTGTTTATTCCCTGCGTCCGTCAGATGTTTTTTCGTTCCATAAGTAAACCGCAAGTAATCCCTGTCTGCCAATCCACCACTACGTACAGTAGTTGGGCGACCATGTTCTGCTCTAAATGTCAGAGAAACCCCTCGAGACATTTTAACTTGGTATCGAGTCATCCTAAACTGAAAGAGAGAAACTGCTGTTCATTTCAACTGTGTTAGACTTTGATCGCGATAACTACTATGTGGTTGTTTACGGAAGAGAATGTTTACCAATGTTTTCAACGTTAATCTAGTCTCCGAAACCTTCCTTTGGTGTCATACTGTAGAATTAACCCAACTAGATATCTTGAATAATGACAGATACATCACCTTGTGGCACAGCTCAGAACGGATTTCCTATGGGGTTTAATTGGAGGTGGAACACTTTCTGGATTCTTCACCGTCTTGTTCACACATTGTACACACACAGTTAATGGACAAATCAAAACCCTATGGAACAGTGAGGTGCAACACAAGGACCACTGACCACTATTGTTGGTCACTCCCGAAAGCATCCCTAACTTACAGTTTACATCCTGAGCACCAGTTTGGATATCGATAGCACTTTGATGCGGCAAATTTTGATATTAGGCCTGCCACCAAATAATGGTAACAAGATCATCGCACCTAACATAATGCAGTAAATCTAACCCGGACACTTTAAAAATTGTGTTGGCACATTCTTAAAATGTGTCCGGACTAGTGGGTCTAGTGAGACGATATCATTATGTTGTGTTCGATAGCCTGACTATGTATGAGTTTAATTTCAAGCATTGCGATCTGCGCTTTGCCATCCCCAAAAAGTATTAAAGGTGTCTGGTTAAACGATCGTGGCTTAGCAGAAATGATGAGTGAAACAATGGTATCGAAGTGCAGTACTCGACCCCTACGAAAGAAACAACATGTAGGTTGGAATCGAAAATGCGGTAAGGATCCTCTAGGTTCATATTACAAAACGGGAGTAAAACAGCTCTGTTTAGTTTTGCACCTTAAGGAGCTTTCCGTCATTCTACATACTGGATCAGAAATGGGGGGCCGGAGCCAATTTTTATGCCAAAACGTAGACGAAAGCATCCGCGGAAACCTAGGTTTGAAACGACGGCCACGTTACTTGTGATGATTATCGATGGGCGTAACACAACACGGTACGAAACCTACTTTACATTATATACATATGTATATATATACCATATAGTATATTAGTTATAGTGTGCTGTCTACAATAATTCCATAAATGTTGACCGACGGAGCTAAACAATTTTAGTCTGACTCGGGCTGCGGTCCTCTCGGTGGATAGTGCACAGGTTGTCACGTTCGTCATATTGTTGCCTACTTAAACGACCTAGCTGGGTAACTAATCGTTTAGATGTCCCTTCGTTGATTAAACCGTCATCTGTACAGCTGTCTAAACCCACAGTGACCTCGACTACCTGCCAGTGCTGACGACAAGTTGACCCTGGTCATCTGGTTTTGTCCATCATGACTCATCGTGTTCGTCACTGTCGTGTCTTCATGAGAAAGACAGTAGGTATTGGACTTTTCCAGGAATCAATACGTTTGTCTTGATTTAATCTAATCTGAAACGCTGAGTTCACTTTAACCCTTTCATCAAAGCAGAAAAAGACATATGTTGCGATATGTTAACATTTCATTTACTCTCATCAGTCGCAAACGTAAAACATGCCAGTTATATACATCATACAAATAAGGACAAACAAGGACTAGACACGCTTACAGACACACAAATTATTATGTAATCACGACCATGGCAACCCTATAGGTTGTCTCAACCACTAATCACCCATTGTTAGCCTTGGAAAATCTACCGGTCTGTAATATTTCAGACCCACTGAAGTTATCGAGCTTACATCGTTTAAGTTTGTTCTAGGGCGTACCAACCAATGAAAATGTTTTGTGTAGTAAGAACCAACTCCTTAGATTTCTCCCAACTTGTAGGGTTGCCGATGGTCTTCACAGGATTGCTTGGTCAAATATCAACGCTAACGTGTATACTGTACAAATAAGCTGGATGTCGATTCGGTCATCAGAAGTCAGCGTGTTATTCTAACATACTTATTTTCCATGTCTTCAGTCCTTTGGATGAAGCAGCTCTCACTTTATACCGGACGCATGTAACTTCTAGGAAAAAGTGTCTATCCAAATCAACGTACAAGCTGTTCCCTGAAGCAAACAACAAGAACGTGCATACTCTTGAACCTATACACCAGTATAAACTGATAACAAACTTCCCTCACAATGGACACTAAAACTAATGTGTTCCGAAGATCTTGATACACACTAGCTTGTACGGCCTTGAGGAAGTCAGAGCGAAGTTCAAACTACCGTTACACTGTTCCAGTAAGTTCTGGTTGTGGGATTTAGTGGATATTGTCAGAGGTCACATGGTGAGTAGGACTGTGTGGGGCTTGACGGATTTGTACTGATTAAACCAAGATTTAAAGATATACGATCAGTACACAAAGACATACAAGCGCACTCTCGGAAGGTGGTGCGCATGTATGTGGTCTCGGACATTCGGCTGATTCACCTGAATCGACCTCAAGTACCCTGTAATTGACAGGCACAGGCCCTTCTGCACGGATAAGTTGATCGGACAGTCGACAGTTGACCGACTATCACGTTACTAAACCATACATTGTGTCCAGTGGAAAAATGAATTACCTTCCCTTCGGAACTAGGAAACCCTTCAAGGTATGCATCCAGCCCTGAAATCGGCTTACTCAAACAAACTACCAACACTGCAATTTAATTCTACAACGTCGTCTGAATAGTGGAGACCGCGCTGACACAAACACTGTATTACGGTAGCAACACTGTATAAGAGTACACCCCTACAGGTCTCCTAACCAAGTCCGATGAACGGACGCTGACCGTACACTACCAAGGTATGGTTGTTTGTCGAACCGGGGATGAATTTTCTGGTTAGACTATATCGTCAACTCAATAGCCGAAATTTGTTAAGAATAACTGTAGACCATCAGCGTTTCACTGTTGATGGGTGGGTTGAGACACGGCTTTCCAGCTCTGTACAAAGTTAGGTTAATTTAGACTGATTTTTGATCATCCGCTTAGCATGGTCTGTACGTAAACAACAACAAAAAGTTACGCGCACAGTTCACAATATGAGGGTTCGGCTTTTATTCAGTCTGTTTCAGTATTTAGATGCTAATATAATACAGTTGGGTCTAGGCAACAATCCTACCTCACGATTACGGCCCAGTGGCGTTAATAGGTGGGGTAAATGTACTAGACAAATGATCAGTAGATTAGGCGAAATTTAACATACAACCACCTATTAGAGGCTGTATTCGCCGCCTGAACAAGTGTCAGAAATACACAAAAGGCTGAAATTACAACATATGACGTACGCGATTCCACAAACTATGTGCATTACTGCTGCTTGCCCGAACCTAATAGTTCTGGGTGCATGCGTTCAAACCCCTCCCAGGTAGGGACTGTGCCGATCGACCAGAGTGAACAGGGGCAGTTAGCAACCTTTAAATGACCAGAACCAGACAAGGAAAGTACATCACTGACGTTCTCAATTCGCCACATTTTGGCATACGTGTGTAACGTGTGGTAACTGGTATCGGTCCCTGTCTGAAACGTGTTACAAAATTGTACCGAGTTGAGTGAACAAATGAAGGTCACACACACCATCCGTGTACGAAATGATGATTAAGCGGATGACCAGTAATCATCAGTGGTCATGATTACTATTGGTACCGAGACGCCAATGGCAGGGACGTACTACACCATTCATTCCGAGTGAGTTGAAACCCCGCCAGAACATGTGGGCAAATATGCAGCAAATCTGAGGGAAATGATAGAATGGGGCTTTTGTCAGCGGTAGGTTCTTTCGGACCTCAATCGCTACGTCGAGTGTGTTTGTTTTTCACAAATTGCCTGATCAGTCGCACAGTTAGTAAGGTTGGCCTTCAGGCCCATTTTGCACTCCCAAAAAAATGGTGAGCATGGTGGTTCCAGGCCCTCAGCCTACATGGCTTATCTCGCATATGCACATTCGAAACCATTGCGTAGGTCTAGTTAGTAACGGCTGCCTAGCTCAAACTTGACAAAAATTGGTATGGCTCAAACCCCCGGCTGAATGTACTTTTATGAACAGGCTTTCTAATCTCGGCACAGATCGCCATGGTGACTGCTACGCATAACGTGCGTTCTTCGATTAGTCAGCCTATTAGCAAAGTTGCCGCATCACTGTTTCGCTAGGCTAAATTTTACACGCCTTTAGATTCACGGTCTGGATCGGTCTGATTTTCACATCCGTCGGAACTAACTCAAGTTAGTCAATGCTGATAGTCCGTTATCTATGTGTGAGCGTTGACATCCAAATTGTCAATTTATGCGATTCAGTTCAAAGTACGATGGCGGGGCAGAACGCACTGAGTATCACAGTGACACAGTGAATCGATGTCGACCTGGAAACATCATACTGATTCATACAGAATTTACCACTACTGTGGAAGTGTGTGATAGGCCAATCCAAAGTAGATATCCTGATTCAGTGTTTTTTCAACGGCTGGAAATACTACTGTTTCTATGCATGGAAATTAGGGTGCCCTCTGTGTAGTACAAGCGGTACACCACTCGCTGTAAAGTGTTGGCAAACTAGGTACTAATGCACAAAGACGACACATCGCCGTTTTTCAAAATAACTTTATACAGAGTGAATTGTTCGATTCTTGTTCAACTATGTACGATGGCCTAACTATTGTATCCAGTCAATCAAAGTCTATGAGGATGCTTGCGCTCTCGTGACAACCAATAACCTGAAACATTACCAGTATTCAACAAAAATCATTAAGATAATCTTTTCGGAAGATTCAATGCACGTGTACGGAAAAGTGGAGGACGAGTACTACGTCTAGTACCCATCGACAAATCCCATCTTTTTCAACCACATAAGTACTCACTTGTATTGATAAGAAGTGAATGATTTATGCTGACAAACAGAACACCTCTGACAAATTTCACCTACCTACAGACTTGTTATTCAGCCTCTCCAAAAAGCACCCAGCTTGAGTCTCGCTATTCTTGTGGGTCGCCAGTAGTGTAGGTTGTTGGCACGACTTGGATTTGAACTCAGGCAACGCTTTTAGGGGGCAGCTGTGCTGATCGCTGAGTGCACGCATTACTGACAAGAGTGAAACTCTCGTGTAGCACTTAGTTTTGAAGGAACTGGCTAAGAAATCCATGAGAATGCTGAAGCTGCAGTAAGCTGAGTGAGGATGAATTTGCAACCTTGTGCACTTTCCAGCATTTTGATTTTAAAGTCTTTTAGATACCAAACTGCTTATTTTACTTAATACATAACATTAGTGATTATCGATTTAAAAAATCAACAATCTGTCCCGCGTTTTTGTTTAAGAATCAACATTCTCCTCCATAACGAGGAGACTAGTGAGATCCGTGGTGGACGAAGAAATTTCAAGGGTCCTGGAGCACAAGCCTCTCTTCTGGTACACAAGTCAAGGGGGTGTACGCCGTTCACATTTAACACCATTTATTGCGTTTTGGGTGGAAAGAAATACTGGACTCGAATGTAGACCCTGTTTGACAGTACCAGTAAGGCACATTACAGTCCGTACCCGCAAATGGAGAACGGTCATTATGATTGAGAAAACGTGTCAAGCGTGTCTTTATTGAGTACTCACAACTAACGGCTTTGACAACTCATCAATGATCACAACGTTGCATATAACGTTCAATGGGATCGGTGATCCCAATCATACTGAGAAATTCCGAAAGAGGAAGAATATAACACGATGGTTACTGCGCCTTCTATGAAAACGATCGAGTAATCTGAGCATAACTTCAAACGACCGTGGAGGAACATCCAGATGAGAGATGTCGTGTTAAGATTTAATGCAACATCAGTAAGATGGTAGTAGACCTGTTGTATTGATACTCACGGATGTAGTAGATCAATTCGAATTGTGAATAAGGCTACGAAAAATTGACGAACTCTCACGAGAACTGAACGTAGACCAGCAATTCCTTTCGAAGTGAACCTGGCGAGAACTTCGTCCGAATGCGGTAGATGGAACCAATCAAATGTTATTCGAACCAAAACCTGAGGCTTCCAGAAATGTAAACATTTCACAACTTATATTCTCGATTTAGGTAAAACGGTGCTAAAGAGCTCAGGGCCTTTTCAAAATTCACAAACTTTTATCAACCTCAATTTAGAAAATTGATTTGTTTATCTAAACAGTAATCTGAGTAACCTATAGATAATGTGGCAGACTCTGAAGCCCAGATTTTCCGCAAATGGGTCTCATCTAGAAAGATAAGAGAGACAAACACACAAATCCGCATAGCCTGCAGATCCGCCACAGTCCATAAATGAAGGTTTTTGTTGAAATGCACGCCGAATTCGACAGTGTTGTGGTCTTCATAAGTTAAACAGAACCAAGGAAAGGATTAAGTTTAATTAGAAACTGAGATTTAACAGTACTTTAGGTCGGCCTTTCCCTTAAAGTGCTAATCGGAATAACTCAAAACAATCGACTCTTGTGCATTTTCAAACATTACATTCAAGTCTACCAGCTACTGACGGTTTTAAATTAGCCAAAGGTTCCAAGAAATAAGCATCAGCTTTTACGCTTGTGTATCTAACATGTATAGTCTGATCTTTTCACGGCAGACATGTAACAATAAAAATGCCGGATAAACAGAAGGTACAAATGTTTACATGATTTTAGAAAACAAAACCTGAAGTACCTTATAACCGGTCCTGAAGATATACCGTTGAAGATTACAAACGGTGTTGTTGACTTCGTCCACGTTTTATCAACGTCCACAAATTTGAAAGACGCTCCTTAGTTCCCCCAAACTTCTCAGTGCTTTCAAAACTACATTTCATTTTTCTGAAACTTTCCCAACTGGCGCTAACCTCGTAGCTGATGATGTGTATTAGACCTAAGAAACTTCTATGCTTTAAAGCAAACCGTTGATCACTACTCAGCTAGAGCTATTGGTATTTATCCCTAGCTACGGAAGTGCATTACGTGGTTCTCACATTTCGGAAGTAAAAATACCGCTTTTGGCGCACAGGTTGTATTCAGTTAAATCATTCGGTCCATTTGCACAGCACAGACGTGGATAAAGTAGTGGATTTTAAACAGCAATCCAATATTCAACATTCTCAGTTTGCGGTAGTAAACTCCACTACACACTATGAATAGACATCAATCAGTTGTCGTTTTACATGAGACTGTCAAAAGTTTAATAACGTAGTGTTTCCAATGAGAGAGAAGATGACCTAGAGAAAAGCCCACTGGAACCTCGGAATGATTGTGCAAATTTAGTGAAAATCTCCCCCACTTTGTTTCGTATGTACATCAACTATGAATTCTCACAACGTTCTCTTATTTCAGTAAGCAATGCATAAATAGAGAAAGCACCGTCTCAGCTATAATCCCTGTAATTTTACCACTACTGTTTGGTTGGCGCTCTGGCGTTGTTTCCTGCGCGATGTGGTGTAAGGCAAGCTAATAGCACGGCGGAATTCGAGTTCATGGTTTTGGTCGTAAGGGGTTTGCCTGGACTTCGAATGTTTCAGGTATGCTACGTAACTTTCACGAGCAGAAAAACAGTACAGCCGCAAAACGAGGAATAAAGTGTTTTTCTCAAAACAACACAGTAAATTCGTGCTCAGAAGACTTCCCCTTGCTTTTAAACGTTTCTCGAAAACTACACTATTCGTGAAAATGTGATCCCATTTAAAAACGATCGGCGTCGTCCACTCCTTCCGTGTAAGTTGTTGGGTAGGCAGTAACATTCGGTTCACAGACAATTATTTTGATTGCAATTCGATTAAACGTCGAGTAAAGCTCATTTATGCTCCAGCACTTCAGTTCACCATGGAGTTAAACTATAATGCGCCGTAAGTGAAGTATCTGGTGCCCGAGGTCAGTCACGCGCAATCAAAATTGCCACATGATGGAGCAACACGTCGGTGTTAAAAGTGACTGTGAACTGGTGCTATGATTCGAGCAGACAGACTTAAATACTAGATTGCACAGTGCGTGGAACAACCATAGAACTCCGCACAGATGACGTAGTCAACGTTAGATATAAAACACTCGCTTTTTAATGGAAAAACTAAAGCCACAAACGTAGTGTTTACTACAGATGTTTTGCCAAGTATTATGAAAATGCTACTGGGAAAACGTCATTTAATGCTAATCAATTGCAGAGCCACTTTGAACCGGAATGAAAAAAATCCACAAGGTTAGTTGGTTACGTACAGCCCACTGTCTTTTAAAAGCAAAATGCAGTTTCTTTGCAGTTCCCCAAAGAAATTAGAGCTCGACTCTTCACCTGCTTCAATTTTTGCGGAAGCATCTCTAAAATCTTTCTTACTTCTTAAGATTGCAATATATATTCGTTTGATTTTCGTGCAAGCATGCTCCCTAAATTCGTTGTATTCAGGTCAGTTTCGCGCATGTACATTTAAACAGTTGACACAGTGACCGATAAACTTTGGCCCCATATCTCCTGCAAGTAATTTACGGCAATTTCCTTATCACTGCTTGCTATCGTTACATGTCAACACATGACGATTTCAGATAGATATTTCAAGTCAAACGACAACTCGTCGGACTCTCGTTCACTTTGTGGTCAGAGCGAATACATCAATAACAGCCGTCTTCACTTAGGATGTCTCTGGAGTGGATTTGGACGGCAATCAGAACTCATTGAGTCCAAATGTGTGTCAGGGTCACAAGTCGTCCGAATGCCAACAGAAGACCACAAACAGCAACGATTGTCATAAGTTATGCGACAGCTGTTGTTGGCTAGTGTTGTAGGTCAGTGATCTAAACTGATGAGTCTAACAAGAGCGGAACCCGAGTCTGTGATTACCTTCATCCTGAAGTACATCGTACGTCCTCACATAGAAACCCACCCGTATCCAAACAAACATGATCGTTGTGCAAAGCGTTCAGAGAAACTACTCACGGAATCATAAAGCGTAGAATGAAATCTTACCTGAAAAATTCGGCAAAAACGGGTCGACTCTCAATGTATTACAAAGCTTGT
>LUCH01001253.1:0-23003 GCA_013368495.1 Paragonimus heterotremus | reverse complement strand
GTGGGTGGTGTTCAAAATGGGTAGGTCTTAACATGAAGTGGTAGGCCAAGTCACTGGATTCCCTTTGGTCAGGGTTTCTAGTGAATGAGAATGGTTGCTACCGTAACTTACATTTTGTTCGGAAAGTGACAGATAATGGAGTTCAATGTTGCTTGCAAGTAAACACAACAAGAAGTGCCAGCTGTAAGAACATGAACGTGACCGATACATCCTACATCTGCGGCTCACGCAACAAAATGACAGTAAAAACGAGTCGTCTTAGCAATCACCCGCAAACTTAATGAAGATCAAGCGAAGGAAAATTTACTAGCTTACCGAAGCGGGTAGTCAACATATCGGCATTCGTCCTCCAACCGGGTGACCTCCGCCGACCCCGCCCGTTGACTGCACTGGGTGACAGCATCCCTAGCTTGCGAATCGGGTTGTGTGCACCTCAGACCGCCGCTGTAGTGGGGTACACGGCACACCGGACACGGTAACCAATCCGGTGGTCGTATACAGAACGCTGTGTGTGCCATAGTGTCAACTGTTGGACGAATGGGGCGGGGACACGATCAGTTTACCACACTAACGTGGTGGGACGGGGTATGGGTTGCTGTGGTAAGTTCTTTAGATGGCCATACAGTTATCACATAGACAGGCAACGTTACCGATCTTGCATGCAGTGGCCTTGATTGTGACCGCGTTAAGGCGACGTGTGTTGCTGTTGCTCCGGCATGCCTTGTGGCCCAGTGTATAATGCACGCGATGTCATTCAGATGTGTAATGTTGTGAAACCTCGGCAGTGTTTGTTCTTCTTGCCTTTCTGACCTAGTTAGGAATGTCAATGTCGACAGTGTCGACCCCAGGGGTTCAACCTAACAAGAGATTATGACAGAATACGTGCGTGTTTACGCAAATGCTTCAGACACCGAAGAAACTCGTTGAAATGTTGGCAAAGTGGTGGAACTGTGGTCATCGCATCAGTCGGGCTCACCAGGGCTAACCAAAGATAACCTTGTCAATGCCATCACGGAATTTCCGTGAGCCAGAATCAAATTATGTTACATGAGAGTTAGCGGTATAGTCAATGTGGATTGGTCAGTCTGGGAACTCAGTGATAAGGTGAAGTTATTGATAGGTAAACCTGATAGCTATCCAATGCAGTATATTTGTAAGCACACCAATTGACATAAAAATAGGTATACCGAAAACTAGAAAAAGAACTTATCTATATTTCGTCGCAATTCAAAGGCGACTTAACGTAGTAATTAACAAAATCTATCTCGCGGCTCAGTTACATGTTCGGTTTATTTCGACACCAGTTTCGCCTACTCTGCTTAAAGATATGTTGTCTGTACATGATGCCTTTTTTGTGTTTACCGTTTCGTCTGTTCCTGAAGAACCAACTACATAAACCGCGCAACATGGCGATTATATGAACGCATCCGGGACCATCATCTTACATGGTTACCTCGAGGATCGTCTACGGTGTCTGCATACTTGGTTGAATCGAACCATCTGATCAGTCCGGGCGATTCGTTCAAGCTGATTTGCCCAGACTGTGAAACGCACTTGAAGTGGGTCATTGCAGAGACTATTGCAATCCGCTTACTCTTGTGCGCACCAAAATGTGTTACCTTCCCCTAGCCATGCACCCATACCCCGGGTAGATCTATTACGTGCGCGTATCGATGTTTCTTCACAAAAGCTTAAAACCCAGATGATCAGTGATATATAACTGAACCCCACGAGTGGGACTAGCTTGACATTAGTGATTATCATCTTTTATCCCACTGATGTACCCCCCCCCCAGCGAACCCATATAAATGTGTTGTATTTAGCCTGATGATTACGCACGGAAAACAAGTCTATCTGCTACACGTTTCTTCTCATAACTAAACCCGGGCATATTCATCTTGCCCAAAAGCGATACCGTTGAGCACCAGAGTTAAGCCCAATTAATTACGCCTCAGAAAATGACAGATGTAACTATTGTGGAAACAATACAGTGCCGAACATAAATGCTCAGCACTCGTTCTTCAATGTTTCATACTCGGTACAAGTACTTGTAAAAAACGGGAACGGGACTCAACAGTTTGTGTCCCGCTCTGACAGAATCAGTTTAGAGGCCGAAAGGTTCAACCAGAAAGAACTTATGATGAGTCGGCTCAAGTGTTTGCTTTTTGTAAAGGTTGTAGTGGAGTTCAGTTCTGTATGTAATAAGCCATACAATTAAGGAATGGGCATGCATAAAAAGGTGATAAAAATAGTAGGAAGTGATGTATCGACTTTGCAAGTTCAGTCGTGAAAATCCGACACAATCATATCTTTCTCAAGTGTTTACCCTCGCATGTTCTACCTTTCCTATTTCTGATCGTTAATTAGACCTTGACCCAGACGTTTTTGCTTTATCACGTCAATCTGACAGTTGTGCGAATAGCCAGCTGTCTATTATTTTACTTTGCTTGAGTGATGCGTGCATCCCATTTTTGGAGCTCGGCTCGTCTTTATTGTTTTTGAACTTGTTGACTGCTCAGAAGAACTCTGTTGAGTATGTATACCATTTTATATGATCATAATTCATCTTTAGCCTGTTCGGCATAAAATTGTAATCCATTTCCCGGAAACGATCTGTCGATCGAAACTGTTGTGGTTGTCTTCGTATTCACTCTAATAATTTGTTGAATAGCACCGCGGCATTGTGATTCAATGTTGTTTTGATTATTTGGTATCTTTGGTTTATCGCTACGCGTTTATCAGCGCCTTCGTAGAGAATCGTACAAGTGACTCATAATAATTAAGGCAGCCAGATGATACGTGTTCGCAGAAAAAATGGGTGGTGACTGATGTCAGAAAAAAAGGTACTTTTCGGTTTGCATGTTTTTTAACGTCAGTTTTGCATGCGTGCGACGGAAAAATGTTGTATGCATAAAATAACCGGGTTTGTGAAATGAAAGTTGCCGTAAAAACGCTACAGAACCTCTCCCTAGGCCACTAGTTAGGCCAGGAGACGCTCGAGAAGCAAATGAAGGATGTCGTTGTGAGTAGCCTGCGAAAACGAACGGGAACTTTGTGTTTAGAATGGAGAGGACCGAAGGAGCTGAACATCGTCAGTTGTTGTGCGAAAAACTAAGAGGATGTTGGTGGAAGTTGTGGATTAGGACTGTTTAGGAAATATGAGTGGAACAAAAAAACACACCTCCAGAGGATAGGTAGGCTGGCTTGAAAGGTCCACATGGACGAGTTTTAGATGGTGAGTGCTGATCGAGTTTTGAGCGCCACTACAATTGCCAGTGAAATGTTTGTCTTTACATTCACGCACTCTGGGAGGACCATCAATGGGTGGTTGAAGGAATTTCTTTTGTCAGTCAACCCAGGTGAACATAAGGAGGTGTAGTGGACAAGTGGGTATGCGCTAGACCCTCGTCTAATAACACTTTAATACGCCTTTCCTGAAAAGCAATCGAAACGTAGTTGCAACAGGCATCGAACTAGAAAACACAGTGGGGTCTGGAAACAAACCGTATCTTACCACCAATGTTTGGAAATATGATAAGTAGTTAGTTCTAGCCTAGTCTGGGAAAAACGGCAACAGCCAAGAAGAAAAAGAAGAGAAGAGCGAGACGGGCTACAGTCCATTCGGCGGCACTCAAAAGTGCTCCAGGTGAAAAGTGCGTGGAACCTTCGAGTGCGTTAAACAACGCTCAAAGAGGTTCGAGTTGAACGACCTTGAAGAATAATATAATAATAAATGAGTCGTTCGGGAAAGAACAATCATTCGCTGTGTGCAACTAGTTGCACGACTGAAGAAAGTGTCACTGAGTTCGTATCAGGCCTCCTATTGCAGGCGTATACAGAATTATGAGTACAGAACGGACAAGCGAGAAGACACAGTTGCAGCCGGGATCCTTAGAGAAGCCACACGATCGCTGGTCACTACAGAGGCAAGTACGTAAGTGTCCGCTGACCTGAGCTTGATTTAGATTGTCCCTTGTTGGTGCTGGTTTTGACCATTGCATATGTAGTTTCAGGTGTACAGCATGTCAACACTGATTCTGTAATCCATTAGCATTTCATACAGCAGCCGTAAGGTGCAACCATATATCGGGCTCAGCTGGAATTCAGCCGACTTCTTTTATAATGATTCGGATTCTGAGTAAGGTAAGAGTTAAGTTTTTCGACCAGTTTAAGCCAGGCATTGTAGCAAGGAGGAAGACAGCTTTCAATAGACGGTGAAAACGTCTCGCCAATCTATTGGTCGCTGGGTGATAGGCGGTTGTTCTAAAGTGTTCACGGTCAGATCGGTGCTGCACATCACAAAATAGCATGGATTTGAACTGACAGCCGTAGCCAGCAGTGATGGCAGTGGGCAAGCTGAATGAATATACCTAAATTTCTACGAACGAACATGCGTTGCTCTCTACACTGTGATATCGTTTATGGGTATTGCTTGCAGACGGGGAATCAAGTGGTTTGTGAGTTAACCAATGTGTGGGATCACTCGAGGGTGGAATTGGGTCTACGGTTTTCAATAGCTAGAAATTGACTGGATATGATTCTGTTGGATTACTTTAACCGGGTTTACTGGTCCAAGTATCACGCTGGACTTTACAAACACAGTGGAGAAGTGGCAGATGGATAAATATTATGGATGGCGAGAACTTAAATGATCACATTCCGTAATGTTTTGTTGGGCTTCCGCAACAGTTTCTAGGTCAATGGGTGACGCAGATCAATAATGTGCATGTTCACGGGATAATGCATCTGCGACTGGTTTGGTTTGACAATCGACATAACGGATGTCATTCGCAAACTAGCAGAGAAGATCTAAATTACCGTTTTCTCACCTGGCGAATACCTGTCGGGGAAGCAGTGGAAACGTATTTTAGCGGTTTGTGGCCAGTAGGTATAGTAGACCGACTTTTTTGCAACACGTACTTGGAATGTTTGATAATGAGGTAGATGACCAACAGTTGTCTGCTGACAGTACTGTATCTTGCTTGGACAGGTTGTAGCTTCCGAGTGAAAAATGACAACGGCTGGATCTGACTGCTAACGCTTTGTTGCAAAACGGCACCGACAGCAGACTGAGATAACTCTGTCCTTGTAACCAGCTGAGCGTGCTGGCTAGTGCTGCGATGGTCGACGGATGTAGCATTTGCTCGGGTCTGCTTGATGTATATGAAAACGACGATGGCATCTGGAATGAAGACAAACCTGTTAGGATTATGTTGCAACAGATTGGTCATTGACTCTAACACGACAGAATAATTGGGAATAGAGCGGTAATAATAACTGGCAATTCCTAAAAATCGACTAATGCTTCTGGTAGACTAAGGTGGTGGGCATTCTGAAATTCCGTCAATGTTATCTGGAGGTAGCTTAATGTCGTCTCTGTTGACTAAGTGTTTCGGAAGGTCAATGGAAAAAGCACCCAATACAAATTTTGTTGTGTTGATGGTAACACCGTAATGGTTTAACTGCTCGAATAGCGATTAGAGGTGAAACACATGCTCTTGGGCGTTGCGGCTGACAAAGAGTGTCATCGATGTAGACGAGCACAGGGCGTAGTCCATATGGAATCTGGTCCTTGAAGTGCTAGAATGTCTAGAGGGTGTTTCTGAGGCCGAAAGACTTGTGGACAAATTCATGGACAGAAACAGTTCTCTGCGGAATATATCTCTAGAGCTCATTTCGCTTTATCATTTCAGGTACAAACTGCAGTCTCTGAGTCTATATGACAAAGTTCAGTGAACACTGTAAAGTTAAACGATAAAATCAACAATTACACAAACACACGTCAATACGCATCAGTTACCAAGATAATGTGGTACTGACGATAATCTTTCTGTTTTTAACTTCTCAGTTCAATTTTGCATGGAAAAAGTTGTTTTGAAATTCGTAAACGCCGAAAAATGTGATCCCTGTTTTAGAGATAACATTTTGAACCACCAGATTCGGTAGTATGTCCTGACTAAACCCGGCTTAGAATTGATTTCATTTCCAGAAAGTCATAGTGAAATAGTGAATCTGCTAAACTGGAAATCGGACCTGCACGGTCGCATCGCTCAGCGCTCAGTGGCCGCCTGCGGTCTTCTTGCAGTGATGAACACAAGTCGTTCAAATGGCGAATGATGCGGAGGTGTATCAACTCAGGTAATTCTGCTTTGACGATTTTCAGATTTTTTTTTTGGGGGGGGGGAGGGGCAGTCAACATGGTCGTGCAACTCGGGGTGCTTCCTCAATGATGATGAAATTAAAAATGCCTTCTTTCATAGCCGTGACGTTCGGTTTCGGTTGGCATATTTCCAGAAACTGTTTTAATAGTGCCGTATAATTACTGGTTTCTGGTATGGCCGTTCAAAGTCCAGTCGACTTGATTGTAGTGAGTTTACTCCGGACGTACAATACAGTGGTACTGTCTACAAGTTTTCGACCGTTAGGATCAACCACTAGACCTTACCTTGTGAGAAAGTCGACGCCGGTAATTGGGCACTGAACCTCAGCAATGACAATGATTCCAGAGAAACTTTGAGATAGTCAGAGGCTGACATCCAAGAGCAAATGGTCGTAGATCGAAATTTTATGGTTTACCTAAAGCGCACAAGCCATGTATACCAATGAGACAAATTATTAGCACATCGACTTCTCTTTATCAATTGGCTGGATGATATATTACAAAAATTTTGGTACCACTAATAAACAGTGTGTGTTTATAACCTAAAGGACACATTTGAAATTGTGGATGCCATTGGAAATACGGACGTACGTGATGGAACAATGTTCTCTTTTGATATCGAGTCACTATTCAGATATGTTCCAGAATTACAAACCGTCTGCCTTATTTGTGGCTTCACTCATTCTCATCAAAGTGGCATTAGCCGTCTTTTGATTGAACCTAAGGAATTCCTTCTTAGTTGTACCTTTGATACACAATTCATTTTTAAAGGCTACTACTTTCAACAAAGAGGCGATATAGCAATGAAACCACCAAATGGTCCTGCTCTTGCAGATATTTTCATGTCCAAACTTGAAAGTAATTGTTTAAACAATACGGTTTGTAACTAAATAGCTTACAAACGGTATGTGGACGACATATTCATAATTCTGATTTAAGATCCTATCCGTCAGAAATTTCACAAAAATTCAACACTGCTATAAAATTTATTCCCGAAGTGAAAATTAACGGAAAGATAGTAGTTATTATTGTTTCACCACAACGACAGAATAATGGATAACTGAAACAGACAGTGTACCACAAGACTACGTGGAACGGCAGTATGCACATTTCTTAAATTTCGTTCCAGGAGAAACTTAGTGGATTACGTGACATACATAGCAAGGACAATCTGCAGCAGAAGTGATCTCGATAAAGAATTGAAACTGATCTAAAAAATGTTAAAGAAAAACGGTTATTGAGAAGCTTTCATTACTGAACACAGGAAAGAACGTACTGTTGTGATCCAAGAACGCGGATGGCACAAGGGTTATTTATTCGACAAAGCAATACACGGGTTACACATGTAAACCAAACCTGACACAAAAACACTCATTTGCACGCAGTATTCAGCCCCAGATAGTCTCGGATACCACAGATGTCAGTGCTCAGTTCCATTGAATAGCAGGGACTGTTAAGGGTCATGCTGCACCTTGATGATCCTTCTTGCAGTCTTCTTGTGGCTTGTAGGTTGTCAAGAAATATGTCTGCTACTGAATAGCCGCGATATCAGTAGTATATTACGATCGCTGAACTCCACTGCAGTACGTTCCTGTCTAAGCCCATTACTGTTCCAAAGAAGCCTTTCTTCGTGACAGTCCCCATCAAAGGAAGTAAAGAGTTTGAAATACTGGAACAGCGTCTTTCAAAATGTATAGAAAAGGCATACCCATAAGCTTCTTTGGGTTTAACTGTGAAAACTCAGCCTACCGTTGTTTGGCGGATCAACGGTATCTGTTATATTCCTGAGTTGTTGAACAGGTCAGCTAATTGTATTTTCAGTCGCGCGATTCGAACTGAGAAGACAAACGAGTTTTGATGGAATGTTTATCGGTTGGAAAACACGCTGGTTAATGAACGCTCAGAGAGTGGTGAGATAGAATGATTGGCCCACGACAGAAGAAGCACCAGTGGTCAGCTATACTGCAGATGAAAAACAATGTAAACGCGCAGTAAATGAACGCAGTTGTTTGTTTGATGACTGTCCACCTAATACAGTCTGCATCATTTGTATTATGTCAGTTCACCGACACTTGTAGTGCCAGATATAGTGAACATACAACACAGAGATTATCCATGCACATTGCTGAGCATTGTTCAAAATCTCCTATTAAACGTAATGACAGATCTATCAACAATGCGATTTGGGAGCGCTTAATAGGGAGTGAACACAGCCGAAGTTAAGCGAGCGTTTTTGTCATCTTTAAAAAAATTTCCGACGCTTACCAAAACCCTCAAGAAGACACTTATGCAGGGCAAAAGCGATCATCTGCGACGATAGACCTGCTCTCTACAGTATCCCTATTTTAGGCCTGCTTAATTTCTTGCACTTTTTCCTCTACTAGTCTCTTTCTGTAATATAATAGTAATCAATATGTCGATTTATTTACGTTTCGCTCGTCCCATGTTGTTATGCAACTGTTCGTTCTTCTTCTGACTTACGTTGACCTGTGTACTACATTACCGTTGTTCAGTAGGTTAGTGGTCAGTATTCTTGTTGTGTTCATTTACACTGAGCCCCAGTCGACCAACTGAACTTGCGTACATCCTTTTATGTATGTAAATTCGAGAAGTGAATTATCCAAACGAAATTTCTTTGCAATTTGTGTACTGTCATGTGTTTCGATGGGTATATTTTGTAAATTTTAGGATTGTTGGCCGTATGCAGAGTGTACTCTTTGGATTTGAGATCACGTTCATTTTTATCTGGAGGCATAACCCTAAACTTTGCATCGGTCTCCACTACGGGTTAGAGTTCGGTGGAGTTGTTTGAATGTAAGGTGACAGTTAGAATGGAAAGCAACAGCTAGCCCCAGCACCGGCTGGTCAGGCGATTCTGTGGTCTGAGTTGTTTGTGAACAGTGAACTGGTACACGCACGTGGCTGAGTGCACTTGCGTGCGTTGTCCCCAAAACGACGGTAATAAATACAAACGTGGATTTGGACTCTAAGTGTGGGAGGTCGTAAGGGAGATAGGGATTTAGAGCGCGATGAGTTACGACCATTAATGAGACACCCAGTTAAAGGATTCACAGTGAGCATCAGCTGGCACGCCTGTTGTTTGGGGTTCTCCAGCGTTTTTTGGGGTGTGTCAGTGAGGGGGAAAGGTCACACCTGTGAGTGATGAGAGGCTTAAAGAAAAACTCGTGGACTTTGTCAACCTTCCCCGTTAGCTTTTCTAATGGAGTGTCGAGGTTCTGCACCAATAAAATGACGGGAGTGTTTGGTCAGAAGACCGTTGAGCCACAGTTGTATGAAGCTAGAATCACCGATTCTGCTATCGCTTGCCAGAGATCGCTTGCCAGCGTGGTGACCAACGTCAACACGAGAAAGTAATTGTTGGAGTTTTGATTCATCTGATACTCTGGTATGGTTCAGTACAACCTACTTGACTTTACTGTATAAGACTCGTGTGATAGCGGATCGTGGATAGCATTTACCTCAGAGGCAACACCCGTGGGCAGTTACTTAGCCACATAGTTAAACATGGTAGCCTGAAAAGTTATGTTTCCACCTGGGTGGAAGAAAACTGTGGATTTGATATGACATATACGGGCGATCTTAGATTAACAGTGTCCTTAGGAAGTAAACTACTGCCCAAATCAGAACTCACTGAAAATTCCCGGGAGTACTGAACTAAGAAAAAGCACAGAACAGACAAGTCTATAAGTACAACGAACAAATGACAAAATAAACTTAATAGCTAATGGGGTGAATTTAGACGCTAAATGACGTGTCATATAACTATGAAATAAACATGAACAAAATTGTACTCTCTCCAGTTTAAAATGTCTCGATATCACATTCGTCTGTTTCGATGTAAATTTGAGGTGTCCCAAGGGGTTCTCTGGATTTCACGAGCAAACGGGGCTGCACAGCAAGTGGTCACACGAGTAGGCTGACACGCACTGCACTTGGTTAGCTTTTATGAGGTGAGAGGACACGGACCTGTTGGGTGCAAAATCCAAACGGAGCTAGCTCGCTTTTATCCATTTGCTAGGCTGATGGGGCTACAGGCTACATGTTCGCGGTGAGCACTGAGTACGTGGATACGCCCGCACTATGAAGAACAGACACGGACAACGCTGGCAAACCGGCCGTCTATCTGTGGACACGTGAGCTATCCACTCAGATTGGCATAAGCTTCGGTCGACAGCATCGGCGTTTGAACAACCAGCTAAGTCCGGCGGGCCCAGTGGCGAATGCTAGAGCGGTAACCATACGAATAAGTCTGGCGGCTGCTGTATGGCTGAAAGCTGGGCTGAAAAACTAAGACTGGATGAGTAATGACTGGCCCTAAACCTAAGCAAGTAGTGTTCAGGCTAGTTGGCAGACCATTGCAAGCCCACTCTAAGCTTTGAACGGTCTGGGCCTGATTTACGTGAGACAACCCGGATCCCGTGAGTGCTTGTGTGATGCGCCGGCTACTGCGCTAACAGATGAGTACGGCTGAAGACAGATCAATCTCAGTTAGCCCCATTTCAGTATTATGGGTCAGCAAGACAAGGGTAGACACGGACAGCACTTGACTATGAAAGTGTGTCAAGTGGGAACTTAGAATTTGCCATTTAAACAGTACATATTAGAAACCGGTTACCTGATGCACATCATCTCTTTTTTGCTTCAGCAGTATTTTCTGACAGATATCCGCTGAATAATCGAACTAACCACCAGTTCTACTTACTTCCAGTTCCCCCTGCATTGTCCTCTTTATACTATAAAGGTTTTCGTGTATCACTCTACATGCCCAATACATGTACAGATTACCACTGACTTAATTGACTATGAACCCCGACCCACAGTTGCATAATGCCTTGATTTTTCTCTTGTACTAACCTGTGGACCAAAGTCCATATCATGGTCAATCCAAAACGCTAGGCATTTACTCATTCAGCTTGAATACATAAAGTTGTTGTTAGTTTATACACTGAACTCCATATAACTGTTTCAGCAGAACAAACAAGATATGGACACACACGCATTCACGCCCGATGGGTTGCTTCAACCACTTATGGGCACATCTCACGGGCTAGTGAGTTCTGATCAACATAGCTTCGCTAGAGTCCAATAGCTTCGGTTTCTGATTGCATAACAATATTTTTGAATTAACTACGTCGGTCACACTTCTGATCAGTTGCTTAAAATCCTGCATCGCCGATTGCTTGATATCTCCATGTAAACTTGCTACAAATACTGTATCACCAACGTGGCGAAGACTTCTGTGGGGGATTTTGCCAGATTAAAAGAAACCCGATTTCACAACTAATACAGCTACTCCCATGAGAAGCATGAGCGTCAAGATTTAATTCACCATAATTTAGCCAGAGAGGCTGACATTTTTATGTTATATTGATTTATTTGGATGTGGACAAAATGACTATCTTTGGTCATCTTAGGTAAGGAGAAATTTTGGTTGGTCTGGTATTATCCAACACGTCTCATGCTTTTAATTTTCTCTATTTTAACCAGCAAAACAAGTGATATTTTCCTTCCACTAACTTTTGGAAATTATGTGTTTACACGTGCTCTTTTCAGTTCTCATCGTTCAGTCGTCAGCCAAAACCTCTTTCTACACGCTGGAAGTGTAAAGATTAACATTATATGAAATACTGTATGCGTGTAAACCGAACTTGTAGTCTGTGTGGTCGAAGAAGACACAGATAAGTATATTGTTACCATATTGAATGGGCAGATTCTCCACTAGATGGACATTGCTCCTTAAGGTCGGCGACTCATATGGGATTGTTTGATACATCTGATGATATCCTCACTGCCTCTCACATCACAGATTTTGTCCCTAAACGTAAACTTATGTCTATTAATGTCACTTGTGTTATATTTTTATTCCAGTTTGATTCTGCCTCAGAAGTTATTACTATCACACGTTGTTCACAAGAAGCCCTATGACATCCACAGCTTCAAGACACTGGCAACCTAACCGTGCATAATGTGAGTTCAGTGGCGCAATGGTGAACACGGTTGCCTCATGAAAAGTGTACCCAGAGTTCTAGTCCTGGCATTGGCAAGGATATGCATTACTGACGAGCTCTAGTGGGAGCGAAACTCGAGTCTAGTGCTTCTTTTCGAGAGAGGCCGATTGGATAGTCTATGGGAATGCGACAGCTGCGATCAGTTCTGGGTGACGTTCAATTTGTATGGAAAACCAAAATCCCCTACTACTCACCAGTAGTAAGTTGGTTATTGCAAAAACGATCAAATGTGCATGTGTTTATCGCAGACGCATCGGCTTACATCATAAACGGTTGTTCAAGCAGTCCATTTAGACTTCAATAGAGTGAAGAACCGAAACCTCTTAGATAGTACCTGGAATCAATTTTGTAGTTCGGCTGCCAAAGACGTTTACATTTTGTCGTTATCTACGGTGGACTGAAAATAAAGTGACCCTGACCTTCCACGATAATCACAGAACTGATCACCACCTACAAACTGAAAATCACGAAGTTTGGATGCGGAGCATCCTATGTTAGCAGAAATGAGTGCTAGCTTGGTGCCAAGGTTGCTGAACACTTACCTGAATGGGTTTAACAAACGGACACACAATCGAGCAGCTCGACAGCAAACACCCCGGAAGGAACCAGCGTAATCGATTGCCAAGCATAATTTGATGACACATGGAATTGATTCATCAAAGTCATTTTGTGTTCTGTTCTCGGTTCGAAACAAACGTTTGCTACGTTATGCCGAGGCTACTGCACTCCGACACCGTCATCCCATTTTGTGCGTACAAAAAGATCTGTCTGTGACTTTGATGCTGTCGTGGCAGAACCGAACTGGTTTTTAACTATGACCTTTTGTGATTGTCTTGTGGTTTGGAATTTTGTACATTTCAACCCGTCTGCAGTAAACACCAGTAGAGATGAGGCGAAGTCAGCCCGAGCATGAGTCGTGTAATGTCTGCTCTATCCAAACGCTTTGACTACCCACTGCAACAAAATCTGTTATATCTAAAATAGGACACAAAAGCGGTTTTTCAGAAAGCTGTTGCTGATGCCACCAGATCTTTAACCTCCACAGAACATAATTACAACCTAATTGACAGAAAAAAGGCAATGGCCTTAATTTTCACTGTATGCACAATTCGTGACAAAAGTGTACATTTACAACCGATCGTTTACCCGTGTTAATCATTTTTTGCTGACAAGAAAGCCATTCCAGTACACATCGTCAACCGCCTTCAAAGATGAGCCATCACTCTTCTTGGCTATGGCTCCAATTTTGGACACGTCTTCCTCAGAATTCGAGCACACAGACGTGTTTTCTCGTCCGACCATTGTACACAATAATATAGGCGATGATTCAGTAAGTACATCTATCAGCCTTTGCATGCTTAACTATCACAGTAGACATGATCTTAGCCGTCTTCAATATTGATGATACTATCATCCAAATTATGGATGGCAAAAGAATAATTTTGTATCATAACCGCAAGAATTTTTCATGTGACGTGATTTACTGTCAATCCCACATGAATACCTTCCGTTCGAACTCACTTGAATCAAGAGTTTTAGGACAGTTCCATACAGCACTCGCAGGACTGTCTGAGATGGAATACTTAACACACAATTACTTTTGTTGGCTTTTCGTGCATCCAGAAACACTTATGAACTGGTTTGGGAGAGCAATCAGCGTGAAGTAATTTCGTTCAACAAATATTATTTTGCCTTTAGAATCTTCACTGTATCATCTCCTCATCCTCCAATTAAGCTGAGACATTTGTGAATACTATGAAACGCCATATCTTCAAGTCCTAAGGAGAGTGATACTTACAAACATGGTGGACCTGTTTCTGCTTAAGTAGGGAATAACTCAGAATTCAAATTTTCCGGGTAATGATTCACCCATCGAATGTTTCCATGTAAAGAAAATACAGACAAAATATGAGATGATAATATTGCTTGGGACACATTCTGTTTACGAGCCTTGGCCAGTACCAAAGGTTTAACCTTAACAGCCTGACAGAAGATTTAACATCAGACAATTGTGTATTCAAAGAAGTTAGAAGCCTACACATAGCCATTACAAATCAATGGTACAGGTTGTTTATGAACATCCTTGCAAACCAAATGGACTCACATGTTAGCTAGTAGACGATGTTGTAGAATGCGCTGCACAAGCACAACCGATACAAAAACAGATACTAGACGTAGTTACCCAACACCGCAGTCAACCGCCAGAAATGAGATACCACACAGAAGTCGGTGTTTCACACAACCACTCCCAGTCGGTCTTCAGAAGAAATCCTACGATGTTAAAACTGTTATGCGGGAAAATGTTGTAGACCATAAAAGTTATCACATGAACAGATTATCACTGACTTCGATGATGACTGGATAAAGGTGAAGTGAGTTGTTCTCACTCTGGCATGCTAAGTGATCGAGTGCATGAGGAACGCGACGTTGTCATTCAGGCATACACTGATGTGAAGCTCAGGTAGTATTTGTTCTTTCTTGGCTAGTTAAGACTACAACAAGTACGAAGCAAGCTAGTGGTTCAACAAACTGAAGCAGAGACGCCGTAACAGACCCAATTCCCAGACGAGAAATTTCAGTGTGAACCTTATCAGTAAAATACCCCGGGGTTGATTGTCTTCATGTCAGATTCCGTCTGTTTTCGAAACCATTGTTCGACATTTTTAGTGGTGAAAAGAAGTCTGTTAAACACATACAAGACTGGTATTCAAACTACCAAGCAACTTCGTATCCACCACGAACGCTGCACCCTTGAAGTCGGTTAATATGTTTGAAATACCCGATTACCCTCTCATCCAATATTTTTCGGCTTGATAACCTGACAAAATGCTTCCGACCTTGTTCGTTCAGTAATTGTTGTGTTATAGAATGTTATGTGATTAACCAGATGAACGATTGTGTGGTAATCCTAATGTCCATGACACCCGTTTTCGGACCACAACACGTTAGAATTTCGAGCCCACCAATCTTAACGGCACGACTACAACTAAACACGAATGTGATGATTGCTCTGAAGCTGGTGGTCTACCAGCTGCCAACCAACAGAGTCCTCCGTGATTCACACACACGAAAAGCTTAGTGTGACTGGCACAACATTGTCTGACATCGTCTAATCAATTGTTTTATATACTTCTATCTATAAAAGTACTTGTAATTCATAATAAAGTGTGTCATGAACCCTCGACAGAATACACTGGTTCGTCCACAGTATACAGTAATGTGCCTGACAGAAATCGCATTCTCATCCTCGTAATAATTAACACGGAAAATCTTGGTCCCCAGAATAACGCGAATTTCCCCTTCAGTTGCTCTCAAGACAAATAAAAAGACAGGTTCAACAATAAACTTTATTCCGCTCCAACAACGTGTCTGTCAAGGAGAAAATTACAGGATATTTATATGGTGCACAGTGACCTACAAACATTCTGGAATCAGAAGATCGAAAAGGTGGTTAAGGTTATTAAGTCACAAATGAGCATAGCGGGATAAAGATGGAATAGGTGAAAAACGTGGCAAAGGTTACCGTTGTATACGTATTCCGGTGCAATCAACATTAAGCCTTATTGGCTGACAGCAGTAGAGAGAACAAGTGACTTACTGGAAGTACAAACTACACTGTCATATTTGGTCAGTTTAAAAGTTCGCTAAAGACAGGGTGAGTAATTACTAATTATGTTAACAGCTATCAATGAATTCTACAGTTAGTGATAACTTTGACCGAAGATGATCGGATTCGCCGTTTTTCATAATACGCTTTCTCAACATGTTACGGTTGAAACTGTGTCAGGGAGTGAAAATAAGTGTTAATTTTGGACAGTTCATGAGGTTTAGAATACGCTCACAGTTGTCGTAGGATTTATAAGGTAGGGTGGTATTCACCAACAGTCTCAGTGTAGAGTCAAATGACCCGAGACGACCGGTCGAGAATAACACAATAAACAAATAAGAGTTTGGTGAAAATCTACTCGATTCACCGCCTATCCAAAACCCAATACAACAGAATATCTAACACAGGGCCATTTAAACGTTGCGTTAAAGATACTACGTCAGGATTAGACGAATAGTATCAGTTTAAAGTCTTCTGTTATTTGTTATTTTGTGTGTTCTGCATTGCACCAATTAACTTACAGTTTGTGACTTTGTATGTGTCAATACGATTAGCCAATGACAGATTGTGATTTCTTTAATGCCGTTGTACATCCATACATTTGTCTTCTTGTCGCATGAATAAGAACTGCTTACTGAACCCAGTACGAGGTCTTCTCCTTATTACTTGCGTGAGAGGTTTCAATCCGGGTACTATTTTTATGGCTATTTGAAATCCCTGATTCCGAGTACTACAAAAGGGGTATACCGTCAGTACACGAAATCGACCTGCGAACGAAACGACAATACAGAGGAAGGGCAAGCAAACCCTCGGGGTGAGTTATAAGTGAACTGTTTAAGGCACCTGTCTGTACTCATACTTGTACAAACAAATGTTCTAGCTGAGGTGAAGGCTCACAACCCAAAGAGTAAAAAGAACAATGGGCGCTCAGACACACTTACTGGTACATAAGTAAGATCGCTGAAAACTTTCCCACCTTCAAGACAACCAGATATTCGGTTTCGACACTGCAACAATGCCTAAGTTAGCCGAATCTGTTGACACCCTCTACTTTACACCTGTCATACAGCTCGTGTCGACTGCCGGTTAAAAAAAATAGAAGCGAATGAAGGTAATCGGATTTTAATAGTTTGGATGATTAATAAGCTTGAACTGTCTGTTGGCAATCGACCGTGATGATGTGAAAAATTTGCTGGTTTTTTAATCGTAGTCTCGGAGGCGTTCATCTTAGACTGTCCTTCTTCAAGTATCTCGCAAAATTCCATGTTTCCATACGTTCCCCGCAAAATGCTACCTAGTCAAAAGCCCATGTAAACACTGAACGATTAGTCCGCGGTATCTAGTACGAACGGTGTTCCTTAATAGAAAATAATGACCTCAACGGATATGCCCTTCTACCGAGGTAAAGAAAGATTTCTTTTGATAAATGTATTGAGAATAACATAACTTTACGAGCAAGTTATAATACTCTACTTTTCAGGCACCTCGGGTGGCCTTTCTCAGCAGTGTTGTAATCGAACTCACAAGGTAGACTGTTACAACTTGCTCATAACGTTTCGTTATTCTTAATCCATTTATCAACAACATGTCAAACACAACTCCCAAACTGTTTGACTCCATTCGTCCTAAATTTGGTGCAAATATCTTACAAAGACTTCTTTTATCCCTTGACAAGCTGTGCACTGACAGAAATCATCGCACATACGTCATCTAGGGATGACGGTTGAAAATGCGGCAGATAGCTGTACGTGGCAGATATCAACATAGTCTGTAAATCCCATTGAATTAATTAACTCCCGACCAATGTGAGCTTCAACAGTGATGTGTCATCAACATTAGCAAGGTCGGTCCTGTCGCCAAACCTAGGCTAATCTCAAATGGGACAATTGTCTGAGAGGTTTTTGCTGTTGCTGGATTGGTTTTCGCGCCAAATACTTCAAGTATCTCAATAAATGCCAGTTTCAGTCTATTGATGGGTGTAACCTCGCGTTTACTGTAACGCTCCAACACGAAAGTACCCCATACCTTCTGATTACGCGGTCTTGTTCTGTTCGTGGTGACCACACAGGTCTTCGAGGACCTCGATACGGTTTAAAATCTAGGAACATTTTGACCACTGAGTGTCGACATATGTCGGCTTCGTCCGTTATCTTGGTGAGGTCGGTTGGAATAGTCACATTTGTTGGGCGAGAAGCCCATCGAAATATGCAAAGTTTATGAATCGTGTTGTGCGTGAGGCAATCATTTTCCCAGGTAAACGTAACAAGCACCTGTAGACTCACTAAGCGAAAGTGGTATGTAGATAAGCTCTCAGCGTGTTCCGGCTATCTAACAAGACTAACGGTAGAATCTCTAATCACGAAAGTTTGTTAGTAAATGAGTTTTTTGGCAACAGGTGAATACGTTCAATCAATCTGTTAGCTGTCGAGTGGTAAGTAGTAGTGCGAATCCGACTACTTCCTACTGCGCTGAAAATTATGTGAAGACTAGTTTAAAATGTTGCCTTCGGTCAGTGGTCACTACAGCGAAACAGTCAAGCGTGGTGACCTAACGTTTTAAAAGTGCTCGTATGACGGTTTCAGGCGAGCAATTTAAAATCGGTATGGCATCTAATCAACATGTAAATTGGTCTACGCATGTCAAAACACGCATAGTCACTGGAAGGTGGCAATGGCTCGATTAGGTCGAATTGTACATGATGGAAACGCTTGTTAGGGATGACAGGTCTGTCCAATGAAGAACGCGTGTGGCGCTGAATTTTAGAACTTTGACAGCGAAGACACATCTTGGACTAGGTGCAGATATTGCGAGTGACATTGCGTCAGACAAGACGTGCAGTATCCATTTCGAACGCAGAACGCATGCCTGGATGGAATATATTGTGGAACGTTACAAAAGTACGACGACGGACAGTTAACGGAATGACCAGACGAAAGATGTTTTGTGAAACCTCACAAATAAGCATCCTTTTGAACCAACGCATAGAGAGATCTTCAAGGTAGAGGGAACGTGATCGGTCAAGTTGTTCTGTTTGTGGATCGTTGACTTGTGCAGCCGTGATCGTTAAGAGACCGACTGAACGGTCCGCCATGCATACATAACGGAACTGGCGGATACCGATATATACCGCTAACAAATTCTTTCTGAAAGCAATATACCGTGACTCGGTAGATTGTAAATACCCAGAGAAGGAGGTTAGGAGGCATCAGCGGTCATCGAGTTGTTGCTGCAGAACTGCTTCCATTGCCTAGTGTGGTGTATCCCTAAATGGACGCACGAATGGTGATGTAAAATCGGCTATACTGACGATAGCCGTTTTTAACTCAATAAAGGCATTTCGTGCGGCAACTGTGTTATAATTCTACCAGCCATGCGGAATCAGAACTCGAGACTCGACAGTGTACGCTGGATATCTATCACTCAGTAGGTGACCAAAACCAGTGTCGTTATCCATAAGTATGACCAGTCTGGCATGAACCTATTGATTCAATATAATCAGACTACCAATGGCTGATATGACAGGTGTAAGGATAAAAGTACATCGACCATCTGCAACAGTTGGAACATGGCCACAACGAACTGTGGGTGAGAGTGAGCGTACCGTGCCTTTGAACAGGTCGGTGAGTGGTTGTAGTAATTAAGCAGGCTCAACTAGGGATGGAACGGAGATACAAATTAAGGAGACCATCGAATCGACGAAGTTGTCTGAACAATGTGGGTTCCGATAGTTCAACATTGCCTGTACTTCATCAAGAAAAAGTTTGATCCTGCCCATAGAAATGTGTTTCAAGAAAGTTAGGTATTATCTTAAAAACGAGCACTTTAAGTGAACTGTCACCTCTAGATGCGACAAACGGGTTAATACTGAGAGCAAATTTCTTCAATGTTCGTTCCGAAACGAGCCAGCAACCAAGCTGTCGACGAAATACACAGGAACACCATCCAGTCTGCGACAGACTATTACGGAATGCATTTCTTCCGTCCCAAACCACTCCCCTGATCGAGGAAACGATTTACCCTACCAGAATGAGCGAAAATATCCTGATCAATCGAGCGATTACTTTCGCCACTTTTTTCACCTATTCCATCTTTATCCCGCTATGCTCATTTGTGACTTAGTAACCATTACCACCATTTTTGGTAACTGTCTTTCGATCTTCTGATTTCAGAATGTTTGTAGGTCACTGTGCACCATATAAATATCCTGTAATTTTCTCCTTGACGGACACGTTGTTTGAGCGGAATAAAGTTTATTGTTGAACCTGTCTTTTTATTTGTCTTGAGAGTACCTGAAGGGGAAATTCGCGTTATTCTGGGGACCAAGATTTTCCGTGTTAATTATTACGAGGATGAGAATGCGATTTCTGTCAGGCACATTACTGTATACTGTGGACGAACCAGTGTATTCTGTGGATGGTTTACAATGCATACATCGTGTATTAAAGGTAGTAATGGTTAGACCGCACTGCTAAGAACAAAAAGTATGTATAATAATTGGGAAGTCGGAATAGTATTATGACAACTCTCTTCTTGATGTTTTCGAGGGGTACCCGAATCTGATTGCAAGCGCATACCAAGTCAATTTGGGTGAATATCCGTCTACCGGATAAGCATACAGCCAAGTCCTGAATTGGATAAATTGCCTACTTACCGGAAGTGATTGTAATGTTTAATGCTCGGTAATTTCTATACGTGTGCCCGCAGTTATCTGTTATTTTGGGTACCCTGTGTGACAGTGATGCCCATAGACTACTTGGATGGACGGAGGATGCCGAGCTGAGGCATACGCGGAAACTCAGTTCGAGCACTTTCCAGCTTATCGGGAGCTAAGCGACGTGGACGAGTGCGAACTGGCAGCCATCGTGTGGCAATTTGATGCGTGACAGTGGTTGCTACGGACAGCATTTTGTTGACAGATAGAATCAGTTGTAAGAATTCGAACAGGATTTTCCCACAAAGCCAACGAACTACGGGCACCATCCGATTGATCACAGCCTTGTGTGACAGTTTATCCCAAGCGCCCAGTTTTGTCGTGGTTACAGTTAGCCACGACCGACTTACGTCAGCTAGCAAATTGAAATGTGTAAGTAAATTGAAGCCAGTGATGGGGAAAGAAGTAGCTGCTACGAGGAACTGCTGGCTGAGATCACAGCAAGGATTAAGGTTGAGGTTCAACAGCCGAACTTTTTAATGGGTGTACAACTGGGGATGCAGTGGCAGTCTCCAGTCGTGATTCCATTGCCGAATGTGGGATAACACTAATCTTTGCTTCTGTATTGACTAGAAGGTTCATATCTTTGGTCAAACCTTTCAGAACCGAATGATTACTAATTTGTACGTGGTATGGAACTATCGTCACTGAAACATGCTAGCCTATTAGTTTTGAACGGTTGTTATCCTGACGGCTACAGAATGATCGGCATTGTTTAGCGTTTTTACCGTACGATTCGTGTTACCACGGAAGATCGCTAGTTTCAAGTTTGGACGGCAATCGAGTAGGTTTGGGGAAAATTTTGATTGACGACTTGGGTCACTAGATTTTGATTCGAAGTTTCCCCAGGTCACGTCACAACTGCGCTATTTCTGTGGTTGGTTCTAATGGATTGTGTTCACGGTGTTCGTTAGATGTCTTACGGATGAATGCTGTTTCGATGTTCTTTGCAGGCAATGAACTACGCTCGAGGGTGTAGTAGATAACGACCTGGCCAACTATTGTCAGATGCACTGTGGATTGAAATCGTTTATATACTGCATTCGCTGAGAGTGTTAGTTCATCCAACCGACGTGAGGACAGCTCGGATAGCAGTCCCTGTGTATACTTAGGAAGTTGTTGCATCAACAACCACTGAAATGGAGACTGGTAACTAGGATTTGCCCAGTGCATCCTTTATGTATTTAAGAACTGATGGTTTTCTGTTGCTCAACTGTAACCTGTGGAGCAAATGTTCGCGACGCAGTTCATCGAACGGCTATTTGTTTAAAATGTCTCTGTTCAGCAGACTCACAGCTATCGATTGGTCAGCTTAGTAAGATATCACTAACAAAGTTTAGCATATCGGGGGCTGGCTTGGTATAAACTGATAAAACCTAGCCAAATCGTTTACCGTACATCGGGTGTTAAAATCTGTTTCTGACACAACGAACAACACCTTCGGATTACCATATCTGGAAGTGGGATCTGCTAGCGTGTTCAAAGATAAGGACAACGCAACTTCCGATCTCACCTCTTTAATATCCATAGCGATTGTAGGAAATTAAATGAGGTGTAGTTTGAAAGATAAAGTTATACACTACCTGTACTGGAAACTTAATATATCCGAAAAAGGTTCACTGACCTGGAATAGTACACAGTTTAAACGGACTCACCAATTTGTGGAGTCAAACAAACCGAGATAACCGATAAAGAATTGTACGCTAAGCAAATAAGGAATATATTATCCATACATGAAATCGATGTGCAAACGAAGGAGCAACAGGACGAATCTATAATACAGCGGAACGAAAAGTGAGTTGTACGTTCGAGTGCTCAAGTTCCTCATCGATAACTTTAGACGTTCTAACCACTTTTTAAGTGAATGTGAAAGATATAAATCACGTAGATTGAACATCACCCACAAGTGGTCGCAGCTGTCACATTCCCGTAGACTATCCAGTCAGCCTCTTTCGAAAACAAGCATTAAACTCGAATGTCGCTCTCATTACAGCTCGTCAGTAGTGCATGTCCTTGCCATGGTCGGAACTTAAATAATCATCTGAAGTAATCTAAAGTAATCATCTTAAATAATCATCCCGGTTACCTCATGAAAGGTGTAGCCGGAGTTCTAGTCCCGACCGTTGCAAAAATATGCACCACTGATGAGCTCTAAAAAAACCGAGGCTCGAGTCAACTGCTTCTTTTCGAAAGGAGCCGATTGGATAATCTTTGGGAATGTGTACCAGCACACTGTTGTGTGGTCAAGGTCATATGTCTGGACCGAATTACTGTGGTATTTGACCTGAATGTTACGCACACACATCCACTGCTGAGCGACCTTTACGCGCATGCACCTGCCGTGTGCTGCGATTAACTCACAGTTTGCCAACACCACTGCAGTAAATGTCATGTGCACACACATACGCACGCAAACACAGCAACATACATAGGTTGGCGGCATCCGAGACGGATTAGCCTGTCACAGTGACCGAAGCCAAAGGACGCCTGCGCTTT
>LUCH01001252.1:134948-147479 GCA_013368495.1 Paragonimus heterotremus | reverse complement strand
TGCATTCAGAGTTCTGTTGCGTCACTCCGATTCAAGATTCCTGAGATTTGCTGAAGCTGCAGCAATCAATCGCCTTAAGCCAGATCTGTGTGTTCATAAAAAACTGTTTGTGAACTTGACCCTTCCCTGGACCTAGTGACTTATCTTAACCCGCGTATTGATTATCAACCCCCTGAATTGTTTGCTATAAAAAAACCGATCCATGTTATTGTAAATTTGGTACTGATGAGTCAATACGAAATGTTTGCATCTACCAGTTTTCGTGTTCTCACTGTTTTGTTCAAACTTCTGAAGGGAACTAACTGTTTCAATACTATTTGTTTTGTGTAAGAGTGCAATAGCAGTGAAACTTTGATGTATCCCAATTTTGACCTCAAAATACACATTTTCCTTTGGGACTTGAATCAATTGCAAATACTCCGATGTTAGATATGTTCCTGTTTTGTCATGAAGATGGCACGATGCGAAGAAAGGTGTGAGAAAACAATAACACTGTAGTGTATAACATTTTACTTCCGCAATACAAAACTATTAAAGTGAAACTTGATCCGATATCAAAAAGATAATGTTCCGAAAACATGATCAAACAATTTTAGAGAGGGAGGGTTTTCATCTAGTCAGCCTATTGAAAATAGCTATTCAACGCAGTTTATTTTACTAATGAGTAGTTTGTTAGATTGATGATTTTTACATGAGACCCAACTGTGAAAAGTCAGGGCTTCGGCTGGATTCGAACCAGTGACAAAAACACTATGCCTCTACGCTGCAAGCGCTCTACCAGCTGAGCTACGAAGCCACGCCAGGAGCTCGAAAATTTCAGGAATATGCTTATCAGTACGGAGGTGGATGAAATGCATATAAAGTGTCCGTTTATGTTTTACTGACCATAAAAACGTATAGCATTGCCGAAGACGCAAATAAGAGACTTATTGTATCAATTAGTAACGCATGTTTAGCAGTTTAAGTATGTGTTTGCGTTCATTAGCCAAAAGATGTATTGTCTGTCCATACGGTCTCTCATAAAATCTATCGCTTCAGTTATTCCACTGTAACAAGCTACACAAGCCAACTAGCGCGGCGATAATCTGAACGCATACGGCAGTGTCAACTGATGTGCCTAACTGAGGCATTAATGAGAACCTGGTCATCTGTGATTGCTGCGCATTCGATCTTGTCAAACTGTCTGATCACTCCAACTGGTTCATTCAATCGGATCTATCAAGTCAGCGGCACGAAATTAAAGGTAGACCAAAATTCTTATATCAGTCTTCGGAAAAATCCATCACGATTCGCCTATGTTTGCCTTCATTATGTGTTCAAAATCTGTTCGTCAGAGCATTGAACTTTCCATGGCATGTATTCCGACCATTACGTGGATATGATCAAGTATTAACAAATTGTACCACTCACATGATCGGTGTTATATAAGTGGGCTTCACGGATCTAACCAAACAGACACTAATGATTAAGAGTTCTCACTCAAGTGACATACTATCTACCACCTCAGTGAGCCCGCGTGAATGTATTCTATACAGCTTGGTGATGAAATCACAAAATCAAGCTCGATTACCAACGTGCTTTTCCTCCCACTATGAAATCTGGTGTATTCAGAGTAGTTTGAGTGAGTTTACCAGATAGCAATATCTCTAGTCAGATAAATACACTGCAAGCGTTCCACAGAATTTCGTAGCACGCTTGACTGAATAGTCATTTTGACACTGGCTGATGGAGAAAATGTGACAGCTTCTGAAGAGACCAATGTCCTCATTAGGAATGACGGGTAAACATCAGTTAAGAACAAAATTACGTCTGCTATACCGTTGTTAACGTTAAATCGAATGGATAATTCGCCTTCTAAACGGCAAAATATTATATTTCAGCAATTACTTGTTCACCACATGCTAAGTAGTAAGAAATGCGAATTACATCAGCTTAACTGAGACTTCAAAAGCTAGATGTTGCGTTTACCTATGTGTAACCAAATAAGCAAAACGATTTACGTTATTGTGTACGCAATCGACCACTGAACTCTAGGGAAATAGATTCATACTTTACTGAGAATTTGACCAGGTAGGGACCACGAAAGGTTTGTATTAACGGGTTCAAACATGCATAAATCTAGTTATGGATCCTGTTACAGTACTAAACAAAACTTGGGACAGATTTATAAATACAGCTTGCTTTTTGTAACAATTTCTTTGTCAGCAAAGATTTTACATGCTTTCAAATAAGATTCAGCTATGACCTTCATCAAATACACGATTATGAAGCAGCAGCAACGCACCAGCAATTTAGTAGATCTTTTAAAGCGTACGAAATATTGTTTATATGACTACAGAAGGACAGTATATCTAATGTGATGAATATTGATGTGATGTGTCAAAGAGTTGGAGAGTCACTCAAATGAACGACATAAAAAGGTCTCATATCCTTCTCATAACAGCACTAATACGAAGAAGGCAGTACATTTTGTAGCGCAATGTTGTCCTAGACTATTTATATGAATAGTGTCTGAGAGCAAACATAACCTAAACATGCTATTCCAGGTGTTACTCCATGAGTTTCTGATAATGACTGTCAGTGCCAAGAAGATCCAGTACATTGTCAAACTTTGAAGTACACATACAACGGTAACCGCGCGTTCATAATGGAAGTGCGAAAGACAATTGTATGTAATGCAACTCGTCGGGGAAATCGCCAATTACCCGAAGATATTGTGTGACAAGAAGACTGATAAAATACATTGTCAATGCCTCTCGTCGTTACTATGGTCGTGTACATCTTCAGTCCTCACCATCGTCCTCAGCCGTCTTGACAACGGGTGTTGTCATCCTGTCTACACGCCTAGACTGAACTGTCTGGACTTTTGTCAGGTCCACTGCATGGCTCTGCATGGTTGCTAGTCATAACCCCTATAAATACGAATGGGTTTGTGACCATGTTGTCTTCGGCCTGAATGACATAAAGAAGCTCTGGTGAGTGGTACGATATATCAGTTTTCATGTAGATTGAACATCATCCACAACTGATCGCAACTGTCGCATTCCTATAAACTTTCCAGTCGTCCCCTTTCGAAAAGAAGCATTAGACTTGAGTTTCGCCCTCATTAGAGCTCGTCAGTAGTCCATATCCTCGCCGCTGCCGGGACTAAAACTCCGGCCACGCTGTTCATGAGGCTCTGTTTGAAAACCAGTCTTTTTCCCATATTCATGCAGTAGCCCAGGGTGGATGGGTTGAATGGGATGAGACTAACTGGCCGCGTATACTCCGTACTCCGCTGTTTCATTTACCGTTGGTCCGCTTCCGTTTACGCGCTCGTAGGCGTATACTCAGTCACAACACAAAGTTATCGAAGTAGTTTATGGCGAAGGCATTCCAATCGCGAGTAGGCTGGATAGTTAACAGGATAAACCCTCATGGCATAGCAGAATCGGATACCATTTTCAGAGAAGCAACATTCTCAAATAAACTGATTTGTGAAGTAACCAACCAACACAGTAAACAAGTCTGATTTAGGCCCTTACTCCTGTAAAATTCGGAACAGTGTCGTTCCGTTTTACAGAGATTTAGGCATTTCTACAAAGTTCAAGGTAAAGAGACAAATGATTAACATCGACGTTACCACAATGAGATGAACAAGACCGAGCAACGACATTTGGTGTCCTAACTGGTTGTCAATAAGCAACTAGGAGTTTACAGTACAAGTACGCGATGTTTCAGAATAACTGAGGATAGCACATCTGGCCCAGCAATCTCGCTGATGTACTTTTGAAACCTCACTGAACAAATCTTTGTCTATGAATCAATCGATAGTTCATGTATTCTTACGGTATGGTGTTGTAATTGTGAGACAGTTATGAGTAACTTGGGCGGTAGTCGGGGAACTGAAGTGTGGTTAATCGGTATTTCTAAAGGACACGTTTTTGTAGAAGTTTCCTTATACCTTCTGTTTGCCCCAAAAGCCCGCGGTACCCAGAATTTAGTTTGTACACAAAAGGTTTAGTAAGTTCCGGCTGAATTCACTACCGTTTGACATATTCTTTTTACATCATTGCAACGTTTTATCTACTGTGAATTTTCGTGTTCAATACCAAAGTGATCCGTGATAATTAGAAACTGACGAAGTGACCCGTAATTAATCAAAAAGCCTGACTTCTATCTGGACTTTCTTTGAGAAGGACAGCAGTGTCTGAACAAAATTTATTGACTACCAAGATGAGAAAACGACAAGCCTTTCGAAATACAATCATCTCGTTTGTGCTCACTGGTTGATTGCATAAAGGTTCAGTCACAGTTATCACCATGTGTCAAACCTATATGATGGGATATATTTTATAAACGACGTACGCGAAGGAAGGAAATATTCTCAGCCACTGGGATAAAACTACTAACACGAACCGATTACTTCAAACATCTACATCAAGACAGAGATAGAGATAGATCGATTGATTGAGATAGATTTTGTCGCAAGCAAAACTCCCCAGTTTACTGGAAAATTATGTTGATTTCTTATTAAAACCATGTGTTTTGTATTATTTTGGTAAACTATGCACTTGGCGGATTAATTAGGCTCGGATGGATTCTATCATCCATAAGATTTACTAAAATGTTGCACGATTTACTTAGTTGACAGTATCGTTGTTGTTTAAGTAACACAGACCATTGCTCAGCAGTTCACTTCCCTATAGGCAGAATTGATGAATTTCTAAAATAGTATGAGAATTCATTGGGCTCACATGAGCACGACATATCTATCAATATAGTTCATCCTCAATCTGTAAAATCTAGAGGCATTGTTGTAGGAAGTTTTATTCAGCTGACAAATGACTTTCTGGGATAAATATCAATGAATCCTAAGAATGGGCTCTGACAAACTTCGAGAAACTAATATATAATAGAAACTAATATAATTAACACAAGATTGCAGTGAAAAAACAAAAACCAAAAATGTTGACATTCACGCCATTTCGTGAATTACTGATCATATAAGCGCGAAAGAAAAGGATTTTCACACAAAACAGGGGAATATTCACACTCGTTTCGGCGCCAAATGTACTGTTTACCAGAACTTCAACAAAAGAGTTATGAGTTGCTCATTAGTTTTTTGCACTGACTCACACACTTACATTTGGTAGTGTGCTAGTTTCCAAATAAAACTGCACATAAAAACTCAAGCCCTCTGACCCACTTAATCAATAATGAGACATGACATATTCCATGAGGGGTGAACATTTCGTTACAAAGGTAAAACTTTAGAAAACATGATGAACGACGAAAATTTAGTTCGTGTGTTTTCGACGTCTGGTTGGGAAAATGGACTGGGCTAATAAGAAAACCACAAAGCAAATAAGTTCAGTTTAAGTCCCTCCTCCAATAACGTGGGCCGAACAGAACAAATCATCGTGAATTGATGACTCAGACACTTCTAGAGGGCAGACGAATATGGTAGGTGCTGCACGACATATATCCCATGAGGATTAATCATTTCACTCCTTAAGTATTCCGGAGTGCGAATAGCAATCCAGGTTGTCTGATTGTATGTATCACCCGATGGTAGCAGTAAACGGATAAACGTGCATGACTAGCCATAACACGGCAAACGAAATTGGCCGGGTCGGCAGTGTGAATTGTTTCCTTGATGTGTCTTTTGATAAACGAGGAAGAATTTGGAGCCTCCCGTTTCTTGCTTTCTGTGCCACCGTGCTCGCATACTTTCAGTCATTCGTTGTCAAAAGCACTTCTTTGTTTTGCGAACTGAGAAGACACCTCAACTGTAGGAGAACTGATCGGTGACGTGAGAGACCTTACATGCCTGTGAACAAGCTGAACCACATTCCGAGTTAAAAATAACAAGCAATTCATATGCTTGGTATGTGCTGGTAAATCCGAACTGTGATCATCGAATAGCCCAAGGTGAAAGGCCGGTTAAAAATCCGATTCTTTGAAGGAGTAAACACATCATTCTTCAGTAGCCTTCTCTTGCTATATATGCAAAACAAACGTATCCGGATATTGTGATCGATTTCCTGTTTAGTACCTTTCCGTCATTTTTGATCTATGTCTGTTAAATAGATATTGCTTGTACACATTCGACGTTCAAGGCAATATCCAGAAAGAATGAACTACCGTTCAATTTTTTTCCATGAAAAACAGGACAGTTACACGATACCACAAAATAAGTATTATCGATAAAATGTTATATCACCGGTTACGTATAGCTGAAAGAGACTGTCACATAAAGCACCATCGGCCATTTGTATTTCAATTATGCTCATAAGTTTATCCGCCTGGTTTAGGAGTGGTGAACTGCTCGCTATGACTTCACCAGCTTGTTTGTAGGACAGTTAGTCTAAATGAAACAAAACGTTTTTTGTACAATAGCTATACGTTCTGCGAGCTAATGAACAGGAATACACGACGATAAACTTTATCTAGAAATTGAGCCCACGGAAAACTGAATGTTTCTCGAAATAGACAACAGCACTCATCGGCTTCTCCTGTAAATCCCTCGGAAGCTGAAAACAATCTTTTATATTAGGTGGAGTACACATATGACAGACTAAGATTATGTGGAACCAATCAAACAAACTTACGTCACGATGAGTTGTTCGCCCACAAAATGAATCTTAGCGGAATAATATGATTTTATGTTTTCTGTTCACCTCTTGACCGTAGTCTGCTTTTTCCGGTTGTTTTATTTAACTGAGGATTAGAAATTTTAGCTCTGTTGGGATTCGTTTATCGATCGGGTTAGGAGTGTCCGTTTTACAGTCAGATTTTGCACATCTGTGAGGATGACTTACTTGTTGGCCTCATAAACAGCCGAGTTCACCATCACCTTACCAAAAAACACTTCCTGGTTAATGAAACATTGTTTCTTATGATACGGATTTTAAAAGCTCAACAGTGTTAAGATTTTGATTCCTAGTATCGATATTTCAAGCATGTCATGCAGTGTTTCGAAATATTACCCAGCTTCTTCCAAACTCAATCCTCATTTTATTACGACAATGAGGATGCCCCATATTTAGTGTGATGAATAGTAAACTGACAATTTTATTTGTAAGCGGACTATTTCCCGTAGACTAATCTTAGATTTTAATCCAAACGACCTAACCTCCAGTTCGGTACGCTTAACTGGAATCTACAATGTGTTACACCTGTTGCAGATCATCCGTAAAAAGAACACACTTTTTATAAGAAACAAGAAACATATCCGCAAATTTCAGGCAGTTAACAGTTTCGAAAGAAGTTTTTAATTCTGACATGATATACCAAAGAAAAATCAGTAGTCGTAACAACGAACAGTAGTGAGTCACCAGATATTTATTTGATAGCCTCTTTGAGGCCACAGTATTGTATTTCCTTAGCCTGATAAAGTTATTGTGGATCATAGAAAATTTCTTCCAAATTACCAAAAGTATATGAATAAGTAAATTCTTTGTTGTATGAATTTTTTGTAGGGTTGAACTGTTCCATTCAACTAACATTTATGCGAAAAAGCCGATTTGCTGTATTGATTTACAAAATCGGAATTGGTTGTTTAATCTTCAAGAGCTGGATGAGAAGACGAAACCTCAGTTCTGATAATACTAAAGCCATTGTTGATAATTTAAACAAACTACTTTGATCAAGTTTAAAGAATAGAAAATAGTCCTGGGTACTAGCATTCTCGAAATATACATTCTGTTCATATACCAGATTTGGGTACTTTGTGTATGCGTTTGTTCTTTTTAAATAATCTGTCAAAATTTCCCTTTTTCGCTTGTAATCCTTTTCCATGTGATTCTCTTCCTGATCCCATTTAAATTCTGTTATCACTCCAGTTTTTGGGTGATCATCCGTGGAAATAAAACGAACTATGAGCATGGGTGAAAATCTTTTGCAGTACGAGATGAAGCTACAGTTGAAATGTATCCAACATGTTGATCAACTTGTCCGTTTATTCTTAATGCTAGAAGTGTTATTTGTCTTGTGTCCCTAATGTTGATTTTTGATCTATTTATGTGCTTCAGTTCCTCTTTTGCTTACCCCCGCTAATTAATCGCGAGGTATTAACTATCGTGGTCGACTATACCAATCGATGCATACCACTAGAAGACCGTCATATCGAACAGTTGTTGGTGCCTGAATCTGGCTCTGTTGATTCGCCTGAGGGTGCATCTGCTCTATCCACTAATCAGTCTGATATATCAGTACCTCCAATACGATGTATTTCATCGTCATTAAATCAGTAACAGGCTACCGATGACGTGTATTTCTGAACATCAGAAATGTTTTTGATTTCATAGAAGCTATGACAACTTATAATGATTGCGGAGTTCGACAAGTTTACGGCAGCACATCAACAGGCACTTCATTTGAACTACGGAAAACCTCAGTCCCAAGCCTTAGTCAGTATTGTAAAGTGTTATGCTGGCATCTTTCTTCGGTTATGTACTCATGGTATACTGGCACCGTTCAGGTTAAATTCCAAGCCTTCTTGTATAAATATATATTCGGATTGTCTTACACTCTGTCAGTGTTATACTATCGAGTCCGTAACAACCGGTCATCGAGATGAGTTAATCTTTCATCTGACCGACTTTTAGAATTCATTCACAAATAACACGAAAGTCAATCGACAGTCCGGTTTTTTCCTGTCAATCAGCAGTATCCCTTGTAGTAAATTTATCGATCAATCGACAGCAGATTATAGTGGATTATATCACTCAATTCACTGATGTGTCTGAGAAATTTGTAACACTGATGGCCGCTTGTCGTAACACCTACAACCCTCATAGTCGAGTATGACGGAGGGAGTAAAACCAAGAATTGTGTGAATGAACGTCTTTACAGCATGGCCGGTCAGAGCTGACTGATCAGATGATAGACTAAAATGATCGTGACATCTTGGATTGGAAAGAATGAGAGACAATTCAGTGATAAGTTCTAACATGGGAGGACAGAAAAGTACACAAGCCTAGCGGAAACAGAAGACAGAACGTGTGATATGGAAAACATTTAAATACGTAGGAATACGATATAGTATATACAACAATGAGCGCAAACGGACTATAAATTTGGGCGATAAACATATTCGGGATAACTTTACTCCGAATTGTTACATACACACACGCATACACAGTTGAATGAAACACTAATCACGAACCTAGACAGTTTTCAGACAGAATGCTGTTTAGTCCGCCCATACTTTCCGGACTTCCTCCTATTCCTAGGGCACATCCAGTCAATCACGTATCATGGTTATTTGGTAGTTTTACGTGCTGCGCCCATTCTTCCGTTCAACTATTATTTTCATAATTAGTCTACACAATACTGTCTATCTTGTCCATAGTATGCGTGACGATAATTGAAGGAAGTCAAAGGAAGCAAATTAATTTTCCACCGAATTAAACCCGACTATTTTTGAGCTGTATGAAATAAATCATACTTTTGCAAAGTTTGTGAAACACGAGCGAGACAAGAAGAACTAGCTGGGTTGTGCTTAGTAACGAATACATGTACACACATGTTCATACAGCACTCCAATGATAAGAACACGGATAACTTCTCCGATTAAATCAAGTGTTCGTATATGCTGTCTGTCACACGTACACACAGAATTCAAAACTTTTCCGAGATAAATCCAAAATTTCTGCAAAGATAGTGAATAGTTTTAGAAGACAACGGTGACGAAAAATTGTTTTGGACAATTCCTCATTGAATTATTACACGAAAACATGTTCAGTAAAATGGAATCAGTATCAAGAATACTATCGCTGGTCCGTATAGTAGAAAACAAAATTCCAAACAGACAAGGACATTAGAAAAGAAATAGAAAACAATCACTAATGTGTTAGGAGCAAATGGCTCTCCCAACCGCTTTGGTATCCGGAAAATGATCCCTACCAAGTCGCTTGACCCGGTTACCACGATAGAAAAGAAAGTCATCTTTATCCATCTACCGTTCAAGAGTGACAGCAAGATAGAAAGACTGAACCATCGGTTATATCAGCCAGTCAGATGTACCTTCCAGGTGGCATGTAACGGAGCTGGTTCATTACTTTACCCCTGATTATTCTGAGTCTGAAAGACAAAGTACCTGTTCTCAATCAATCGTTGCTTGTGTTATCCTTCTCCTCTTGTTGGACAGCGAAATATGTAGGTCGGACGACTAGGTGCTTGTCCAAATCAATCAAAGAACACCATCCTGCTTGGTCTGGATTCGGTTTGACGAAGTCCATCAACGACTCACTAGCTGCACAACCTGCAGATACGGACCATCGCGTTGACCCAAAGCCAGTCTTTCGCATTGTTTACAAAATTCCAGCCACCCACCTGAAGTTGATCAGACAACGAGTGTCAGTCACTGCAGAATCCATTGCTATTCGATCACGTAATCCGGTCGTTTGTTGCAGTTGCCGTGGTTAAAAGTCATATAACGGGCTTCATCCTCGAAATGTGACCTAACTGTGAGCGGACCCCTAAACCGCCGATCACAAAGACCAGTGACTCGCTGTTTGAATGGCTTAACCCGTCTATGTGTGAGTTTGTATCCTATTATACGGACCAATGATAGTCTTTTTGATACCGGTTCAATTTCGTTGAATATGTATAATTGTAATGATCTGATGGAGAAGTATCGAAAACAATTGTTTGTCACTGCTGTCATCTGTGACTCAAAGGGAATAAATGGTTTATGATCCCAAATGGGTCGAGGCACCTGCTTTGGGTAAACTTTTCAAAAATCTCTTCATCTTTGCAATTCTAGTTTGTGCGAATCGGATGACTCGGTATTCGCATTCTCGGACCCACGATCAGACAAAGTAGAACTGAGTAGTATCCGCGCTGAATACTATTCACGCTTCTTGGGTTTAGTCATACTACTGATCAACGTGATAAATGAACAGCGATCACGATCAGATTTGTTCTGTTACAAGGTGGAGATGGGAAACATTCGACCGATAAATTTCAAAAGCTTAAAAGTATACACATAAAGCTTTGTAAGCTTGCATCAAAACGGGGTGTAAGACAGTAGAGTTATACATGAGCTTCTTAAAGCAGATACTCGTAAAATACAGTGAATAAAAAGCGCTGATTACTACAAACTGCTAGCTAGTAAACCCACTTTCCTCCAGATAGACTCTGCGTAAATCATGCTAGTTTTGAAATTTAGTGTGTATTCTACGAAAGCGGTTGAACAACGGAGTCAAGCGCTTCCGAGGTACACCGTCTAGAGCGAATTAACCTTCGCATCATGTTAATTTTCCACGATAAATTTAGCTGTCATAATTGACGGTTAGTTGTCAAAAATCAGATACCGATATTCGAGGCCCCAATTTGTGGAAACCAATTCGGGAGTGACACACAGCACGTTGATTTCCAATGGTAGTTCGACTCAAGATAGGTCAGAGTTGAGGAACACTGGATCGTCTGTTCGGTGTCTACTGGGATTAGCAATGCAGTCGGATAACACAAAAGGTCAGTCCGAAGTAGATGTCTGGAACCTGTATTCCCCTCGTACTTTCCCAACCCTTCATTTACTTCCACAATTTCCAACTTTTTGGGGTGTATGTCCCCATAGTTAGAAACACTAGAAACCTTAGCAAAATACAAGTCAGCATTAATGACTCTAGAAGAACAGAAGGATAACGATGGGTTTATTCCAAATTAAGGTCGCCGTGACTTACATGTATCAACACACTTCGTCTGGTTAAGGTTGCGAACAGGCTAAGAGCCGCTTCTAATGGTTAGTGACCACCGCAAACCGATCACTGAGTATGTGTGAGTCAAGACAGACTGTAACTTTCGGATTGCGTCAGTACCTTACGCTACCTTTCGTTTTGGAAAAGTAGGTTTCTGAAAACCTGGTCCGTAAGAACCATGCACACGGCAGTCCGGATCGGCCATTTCCGGCCGTGAATACTGACAAACTTGGTTAAGTGACCGAAAGAAGTGATCCGTGAACTTTAGGAATATTGGTGTGATTCACCTCTTTTGTAGGCTTCCTAGCGTGCGTTTCTCCCGATGGAACGTATTAGCCACCTTTGCTCACGCGTGTGCCAAGTACATTGATCTTGGGACATACGGCCTCACCTACGCCGCTCGCATAACGGTAATGACAACCTGGAAGTTTGGTTAGATTGAGCCAGTGACACTCAGATCAAGGGAAACGAACCTGGGAGAAGTATATTAACGGTTGGGAAGCACGCGGAGGTCTCCAAGTAACACAATGTTTTATCCTGTGTTTGAATGCGGTGCTCGAAATATACAAACCGTAGGATGCGCACAGCCGCAACAGTCTTTCGTCATTATCAGTGCGTTATACTTGGACACCATACATGCCTCCTAGCCGCTTCTTATCCGGAGAAAGACAACCAAGCTGAGCATTAAAATCGCCCGTTGGTATAATGTGTGAGTGTTTAGTTTGCCTCAGAAGGTCAACGAGGGCGTCATAGAACGCATCTTTGGTGGCATCTGAACAGCCGTTCGTCGTAGCGTACGCCGATATAATGAATATACAACGTCTTTCTGATTTGTGTCGACAGA
>LUCH01001252.1:103686-117201 GCA_013368495.1 Paragonimus heterotremus | reverse complement strand
GTAAAACAGTGGGAGAAAGTCGCGATTGGTTAGTAATGTCACTGTCGAGATAATTATAACTTCTGATACTTCCCGGTCGTTTATGCCGCGGAAGGGGGTTAACTTGAGGGACCGCACCCCGAGTCCCTAACTCGAAAGGCTGACCTACGAGACAACAGGATATGGGGTTTTCTTGGGGGGCCCCACCCAGAGCCAATGACTCAAGAGTGTGACTCACTTGGTAGTGAGGGGCTTGCCTAACCCGAGGGCGCAGTGAATAAGACATTGATGTCTCATTCTGAGCACTGCTGCGCACAGTGGATGTATTGGAAGAGGCATCAGGCTTTTGAGAAATACTAGATGTTTTTCGACCGTATTGGATAATAATACGCAGGCGGTCACGGTCAACCGTTGGACGATCGAAGTGATCTTTGTTTGAGGATACTTTTCTAAGACCCTTCTTCCTGATATGAAAGAAAGCAGTGCCGCAACTATGAAAATAGTTCTGTTGTATGCTCATGGAATCGTACCTCACTATCTAAGCACTCGTACGCGGTCAGCAGTGCGACAAACAATCTTATGAATGTAACTGCTTCTCGTCCGACTGCTGCCCTTTGGCTTATCTGGCAAGGTTGTACCTGGAAGGACCGGAGTCCTAGTCAGCATAGCCCGCCGTATCCAATCAGTACACAAGCCCGGTCGCCTCGCCAGTTTTCGCAAACATTTGCATATCTGTTGGATAAACATTGCTTATTCTGTTTACGAAACACACCTAAGTCAGTATCACGGAATTACTGACGGATTTTCTGCAGGATACGCTCTAATAATAAGCCGAACTTTCGAAGTAGACAAATCGGACGGTATCCATGAATCTTTCAACAATTTGAACCATTGAACTCCCTTTGACCATTCCGTAAGGGTTGAACGAGAAGATACGTTGCGATCTACTGACAATGCTTATATTTTACTCATTCACAAACGTGGAACATGCAGATTCCACAAACCAGACAAAGGAGGGTAAACATTAGCCAGGTATTTGTAAATCACGCTAAGTAGTGCATGATCAGGATCACAGCGAATCGATAGGTTGCTCCAGCCATTTTGGTGCGCAAAGCCCCAGCTGTTTAGTTCGGAAAAAATCAATAAATTCTGGTTTCGGTTGTGGAGTCGCGGGTTAAATGAGACTATTGAGTCAACGGATAATTTGTCATGAAGTGCTTGACAATCGGTGACATGAGATTTGGAACAGCTGTTTCAAGTTGAAGATGGTAGGTCTTTAGTTGTGTTCAGCTATCTGAAGGTAGTTTTAGCCACTTGTGGTAGCTGATTTGTTGAGTTTGTTTACACATCATTGCAACTGCAATTGAAATCGTTCACAATGCGGGAGACAGAATAGTTAGACAAACCGTGTTCGGTATTATGAAGGACTTGTTCTCTGACAGTTCGAACTGAGCACAGCTACGTACGTTCGAGCCACAGTAATCTTCCAATCGTGTCAAAAATCTTTCTCCTAGTGTCCCGTATTGAGTTGTCGAAATAGCATAACTTCCTTTCCTTGTACCGCTGGTATTAGCTCATTGCTCACCCTGTTGTGGATCGTGGTAAGTCGCTTACAGAAGCCGTTTGCCGGCAAAGCTTTTCTTGTTCTATCTATGGTTTACCAAACATATAGGGGAACTCAATATTTCAAATATCCATGGCTCTGAGCAAAAGGGTTTTGGTCAAATCAACGTTTGTGTGGGATCATGAGAATCAGTTGGGTAACAAGTCAATCTTATCAGAATAAGTGAAAACGAGGTATAAGTAACCTACCGTTTTTAAAGTGAACTGTTGGCAATACTACCTAGTATGTGCCAGTCAATAATTTTGTTGTTGTCCGCCAGTTATGAGTCTAACGTTGTTCAAAATTTAATGGAATGTTTTCGGTGCACAATGCCATAAAATCGTATATGTATGTCCATCCAAGGTATGGAACATTTTATTACTTCGCCCTAGGTTCACAATAGCCCAATAATCCCGCTTTGAATCTGGTCTAGTCAACTGAAAGATTACCTCGCTGTTAAGCATGGTCTGGTAAACATCTATTCTTTTTAAGTAACAAAATGTAAAAAGATTATCGGCGTTATCACATACTAGCTTCTGGCCTTAAGGTTCCCCTACATGGTTGAAATCTATTCTTTTCCATAAATATTTCACTTCTATATATTATATTTCCGCAAATGAACTGGAAAGCTCTTCTTAACACACACATTGATGTTACTAAACACTTCAGAAGCAGTTCTGTCATCTTTCAGTTGTATGTGGTCAACCGCAAAACGGACATTCTCAAAACTGTACTATACAACCTTTTCGACCAGGCTGATTGTCTTCGTAGTTCGTTTTGGAATCAGCGGGCAAGTAGCAAAACGAGCACTCAATATGAACAGCGATTAAACGCAGACAAACTGAATATACTCTGGCATGAAGTAATATCTTAATCAGACAATCCGTTTCCAAATAACTTAATTAGTCGCCTGTTTTTGCTCACGTATGTCGACCGCAATATTGCCAATGTCTTTTGCTACTCGTGATAGTTCTCCTGCAACATGTTCTTAAGTAAGAAAGTGTTGCGATGAGTAGAATGTTATATTCACCGAAGTAGTACTGGAAATTTATCTTTGACAAAGTGTATACATCTCCCAAACTAAGAGGATGGATTACAATGTCCCTTCCTAAATAGGGTGCATGATTTCTTGGTGTACACCATGCGCTACATGTAGTATATTTGATTCAACCTGATCCCTAAATTGTCCGGCATCCCACCCAGTTGATATCGTCATTGCTGCGGGCCAGCAATCAAGTTGCTAGTTCGGTGAGTGTGAGCACAATAACATCCGTTTGTGGCCCTTTCTTTCACAGACATATTTAGGCGTTCTGCTTAGTGTAGGTATCTCGGTCCTGGAACAAAATGCGTACAGTACGTGGAGCGTTTGCTTCCATCTCAGTATGACGCTAATAATCAGAATTAACCCTTCAAGCGATCTCAGTACAGCGAATTTCAGGATAAGAACGGATAAATTTTCCGAAATTGAACACCACCCACACATGATCGCAGCCTTCACATTCAGGTATGCCTTTCGACTAGCCCACTTCGAAAAGAAGCACTAGACTCGAGTTTCGCTCTTATTAGAGCTCATCAGTAGTGCACATTCTTGTGCAGATTAGAGTTTGCACTCTGACCCTCGTACTTATGAGACTAGCGTGTTAACCACAACGCCAGCAGCCTCACAATAGGCATGACCGAATAATCATATCCAAACTTTCAAACACAACCTTGTATGAACAGTGTTCAGCCTGCCCTATCATTTCGAAAGTAGAATGAACAGAATCACTCTGTTCTATTCTATCGATAACCGCGTGATCAGGACTTCTCAGATAGGTTGAAATTACTGTCCTCATTCCACCAACTGAGCCCGGTTTGAATCAGTAGTGAAGGTTCGCTGGTTTGTCAGCCAGCGATTTAGCAGTAGATCGCAGTGCATAAAATTCACTCGCTGTCAGACAGAAGTTTCAAAACAGTGACAATGCAGTAAATGAAAACAAATGACGGAAAGACTTGGAACTGAAAGTGGAACCAACCAAAATGCACTTGATCCTAAGAGACATAGTGAAGCATGTAAAAGGCAGGTAGCACGCGTGGAAAATTGAAAGCTTCATACCAAGAAAAATCACGACACATTTGAGTAAGTTTCGAACTGAAACAGATTTCTATGAAGAGAAAAGAGGAAACCAGTCCAAGTGGACTTGGTCATGACGATTGAGTGGTACAAAAGTATACTGAAATTTTTCAGTTGGAAAAGCAAACTATACAAGCACAGCCCCACAGAAAGAACCATTTGTGAATGAAAACTGGAGAATGAAGGCTAAATTGTAATTCTATTCAGTAACAGAGTCTGGACGATCATAAAAACAATAAACTTAAGTTCAAATAAAAAGCAATTGCAAGTTACCTGTCATTAATCAATTCAGTTTAATCTGTTTTCTGTTCGTACTAGCTGTTGACTAGCTAGACATAAAGCGTTCTTGGTGTTGATCTGATTAACTGTTCTATTTCACCTCAACGATTGGACCATAAGCGACTGTTAAATACTTTACTATTTACTAATGAGTAGCAGAGGATTGTAATTTTCACATAGATTGAACATCACCCACAATTGATCGCATCCGTCGCATTCCCATAGACCTTCCAGTCGGCCCATTTCGAAAAGAAGCACTAGACTCGAGTTTCGCTCTCATTAGAGCATTGGCGATTATATGCGCTACTAACCAGTTCTAATGAAAGTGAAACTCGAGTCTACTGCTTCTTTTCGAAGTGGGCCGACTGGAATGTCTATGAGAATGCAACAGCTGCTTGGATCAATTGTGGGTGATGTTCAATTTATATGAAAATCAAAATCCCATACTATTCATCATTAATCAAATACCACTCAACAAGTCAATGATTTCTGTGATTTCAGCTTGGAAAGAAATCTTAGTCGGAGGGTCATCGATTGGAGTGTAGAGACAGTAACTGTGTCTCCTCTCGAGGCGATCGGGCAACCTGATCATTACTTTACTATTTATAAATGCACTAGTTCCTCTGTTTTGCTCAGCCAATTGCCTTTCACCTTGTCAGATGTAGCATATATATGTTTCTTCTGAAAACATTGTTTCCGAACATACTATAGCCATACTCCTCGTATGGACGGATTCAACTTAGTCTTTGTTAAAACGATATTGCCACAGTCAGCGAAATCATTCCTAGTTCCCCATTTTGTGACAATGCTCCTCAATAGGCTGTTTCGACCACAGGTAAATTTACTGGATGACATTATATGATCAGTATGACTCATTTAGCAAAACAGAAATGGACAGTTGACGAGTACAGAAAGTGTTTAACGAAGAAATTACGTTCTACCGGGAGTAAATGCTGACCTGATGTGCGTATGGCTACGTTGGATGTAGTCATTGTCCTTGATAATCCATTAGTAAACATTTCTTCAATGAAATTCAAAACACTACAAAGGAAAACACACTCAGTCGAGTTTGCTTACTTTAACAGAAAACTCTTCTGCAATACCCGTACACTATTCATTATAACGACAGTAACTTTTATCAGCTGTTTTCCATGAAGCAGATTCAAACAAACTGTTGAAAATGATCTATGTCAGTATGTAAGGACGTTCACATTACATTCTTCCCACAGTTGATGTACGGGCGAGAAAGTTTAAAATGAGCTTTTTGTTTGATGAAAGAAATCTCACGGAGCTTGAGGTGACTCTTAATCCTACATCTCCGTGGACCTCTGTAGAACAGAATACCCACTGCATTACGTCCACTTGAAACATGTTGTTCTGGTAGCTTTTGTATGAAGAAGATTTCTTTCAATCCGTTGATTAGCGGATTGTTTTGACAAATAATGGTGATCATTCAACAACCAGTCTATGAAGATGTACTAACTATCTGATCCAATTACACACTCACTTATCTCGGCGGTTGGACGTAGTTACATATCCTAATCGTTTGAAAAACTTCCACTTAAAGAATTTTGTTTTCAATGCAGACTCGGTTAATTTTGCCAATCGATCTACGTGTTCTTCGAATGAAGTCGAAGTGCTCAGCAATCTTCAGCAAGCTTTCTCTTGTTTTGACATACTGGTTAATGCTGGTTGTCTCTGGCACTGATGTCTACTCCTCTATTTTTGTTTAGCTAAATCACCAGTACGCGAGATGTTGACGTTTCGTTTACTGTCTTCAGTCAAAAACGTAAAACATTAGAATATGTAGGACATGCAGCTAGCAACAAAAAGAGAAACAACCAACAATTGGGTTTACATGAAACAAGTACTGTTATCAGTTCTAGGGCAGACAACTGCTTGAGCCAACTGTCTATGCATACACAGGACTGGATAGCGAGTATTGATTAACATTGCCTCAGAGAAGGCAAGCAATTTCGTGTTCCCATTACGCAACAACACCTGGAACAAGTTGACGGGGTCAACAAGGTGACCTGTTTCCATGATGTGTTCTGCAGTGGATGAGGTTGGATTTCGTCTCATTCGCTCTTTTGCCATTGCCTATTGCGTCATGGCGCGCACCAACCAATCAGGCATATGTTCAGCCATTCTTTGTCGTAGGCACCGATCTGTTCTGCTGATACAAACGTCACCGCAACTGCAAGGGAACTGATAGGTCACAGGTTAATCAATACTCGCCGTCCGGTCCTGCCTATGCATAGACTGTTGGCTCAAGCAGTTGTCTGCCCTAGAACTGATAACAGTCCTTGTTTTATGTGAACCCAATCGTTGACTGTTTCTATTGTTGCATGTCCTGTGTATTCTAATGTTTTACTTTTGTGATTGAAGGGAGTAAAAAACGTGTCAACATCTCGCGACTTATGTCTTCTATCATTACTGGTGAATTGGATCAACGGAACTCAGTGTTTTGAATGAGCTAAATCAACAAATTTCACATCTTCATGCTTCAGATTCTACAGGAGCTGTTTGCGAACGGTGCCAGTTCACTGTTAACACCAATAAATGAAGCACAAAACACGCGATCACAAAGTGGGGGTCGTTTGGACATAATGAAGTGTGCGATCACGTAGTATCTCATCTGGACCAGCCAGTTCACAAGAACCAGTATTGCGTGGGCACGTCTGTCCAGAAGCCAATTGCAACTTGACTCCCAAGGCTGATGTTTAGCTTCACAGAAGCTAGTTTGACGGTGTTTGTAATTGGAGTTTAAAAAACTGCGTATTATTTTGAATGAAAAAGTCAAAAATATAGTTGTGAACGCCCCTACGTCAATCGGATTAGGAGGACACGATAAAATTTGAAATGATTAAGCACGGACTACGACTTATGTAGTTCCGCAGGCATTTTAGACAGTCCTTTTCAAAAGAAGTACTAGACTCAAGTTTCGCTCTTGTTAAAGCTCATAAGTGTCACATATTCTTATCACAAACGGGGTTTAAACGCCTTTCATGCTTTCACGAGGAAAACCCGCTGACCAGTTCACCACTGACCTCACACTAAGCACGACCAAACTGTCGTGTGCAAACAAGCAACCACAGTTGTAATTAATGTTCAGATTGGTAAATCGCTTGAATGGGAAACTCGACAGTTGTCGTGTTAACCATAAACTTTGCTGCAGTTCAAATCCGGCCACCGTAACAGTATAGGCTAAGACAATGATAAGCTAAAACGAGAGAGAAACCTAAGTATAATGCCTTTTTTGAAGGAAGCCAGTCTGAAAGCACCCGAAAACTGTAGTCTGTTGTGGGTGATTTTCATCTTATGTCAACCACACTCCCGTGCTGCTGTTTGATAAAACGGGTTACTTGTACAGTTGGGCAAACCAGTCACGAGAAAACCTGTAGCAAACGTTGTACTTTAGCTTTATCGTTTCATCCGGCACGTAACTTAGCAAATTTCACAGTGAATCGACACACGTAAACAGGGTTACACTTATATGTTTGCGAAGGAAAGTATGCCTTTACCTCTGAGTGTAAGGTCACATATTTCTGAAAGTTCATTAATGAGATTATGCCTTAGGAATCTAACAGAAAGAAGTCTGACATAGAGTCAGTCATGTGGTAGTGCAAAACGTACGTTTGTCTTGACTAAGTCGAAGTGGTAAGAAAGAGTGATCAGGAACATTCACTTGACACAGTCCAAGCAAAGTCGCGATGTTGTGCAAACAGTGGTACGAATGTTTTGTGAAAGTGAACAAGCAAACTTTCGCGGTTCGCGCACATATGCGTACACCAGAATGCACTGGTTAACCGTAGACAAAAAGGTGACAGACTTATCACCATATTTGCAGACAATCAGGTTTGGACGCTGGAAGTTCCTAGACCATATGGTACATAGTACGATGCCTTCCTTTCTCCCATCCCCCCGATACAAACTACTGACTGCGCTGACTACACGTAGTCTCCTTCTCTATAGAGGGTGTATAAAACACTCGAAGGGGGCACATGATGTTTTATTCCGTACTTACTAGTTATGACCGTCCGCACAGTGCACCTGCTTCGTTCAGTATTACACAACTTTTTATATGCAATTATTTACAAGATTCCTGTTACCATTGACATATGTTTCGGCGTAGTTACTTCTACCGAGGACATTGTTGCCTATTTCCGCTCGTTTTCTGCTCATCTGGTTACAGAATGATTAATTGGGCTTCTCCCAGATGTATCACTTCAGCTTCAGAGTGTCCGTTGACGTTATATTGAGGGGTAAGATGTGATGTGCTGTTGTTGCAAAGCAGGAGAGGTTGTATGAAAAAATAGAGGCGTCTTCGCTGGAGTTTTATCTCAGTTACCTGTCCTCTGTGTTAACCTTAGTACTTTCCATGCTTAGAACACTTTATTGGTTTGGTGAGTCTTCTTTTCTAATATTACTATTTTTCGGTTTATACCAATCAAAAATCCCCATCGACTGGTAAACCACTCACTCACCTTTTCGGAAACCTCAGTTACGCTGAAAAGTTTTTAATCAGTTTTACTGCTGAGTTGTTCGGTTCGGTTTGATTTTTCCCTTCGTACTTCACTTCTCGTTCTTTTAAATCTCATAGAAAAACTTTAACACGTAGTATTATATCGAAAAATTTTCCACTTTATGTCCTCGAAGTCTTTCTTCCTAATCCACTTCGTAAAATTGGATTGCCTCCAGTTTTTGTTTTCGGATAATCAGAGCCTCATTGTCATTTGGCTAACTAACCCTGACCTGCTAGATAACAAAGGCTTGTATTAGCACTTCTTCATGTCATATTCTTTCTAATTTACATTGGATACAGGGTGTACGATTGGCAACAAAAATGGTGCAGCCTACACCACTTGTGTTGGCGGTTATCATCAGATACTCTCTACTATCGATCATGGTGACAGGCTGATTTGAAAACGGATGCCGCCAAATTTGCCAAAATTAACAAAGTACCAATCTCGTATGGTTAATCTCGTATGCTAGAATTGTCAACAATCTATCTGATGCAAATTGCGAACTGGAATCAACAGGTATCAACAAGTAACAGTAATTTAGTGATTTGAAGGTCAAATGATGTCAGCAATCCTTCTTTGGTATGAAGTTTTACTTCTAAAAGACCGACAGAATTGATACTTTTTTCAAAAAGTAACCGGTGAGGTAGTGACAGCCATCGCATGGGATAACCTGGGCCGTCTGGAACATGGCCACTTCAGTTATCTAGTCTAAATCGGGTTTCAACTATAAATGAAAAAACGTGCGGCGTTAAGTATCGTGGCTTTTCAGATTTAGAGTCGAATTAATTCCATATCATAGTCTGTGGTCTGTCTAAGGCAACAACTATCCTCAAAAGGTTTACGGAATTTAACATGAGGAGGGCAATCATATACGAACAGAAATGGTGGCTGAACGGATGGCAGCTTCGATTCACAACCCAAAAGGTTAGTAGTTAGATTCCTCATCAGTCTTATTCCTACCTGGTGAGTCCAAACAAAAATTAAGCCAAGTGTAGAATGTCAGTTTGCGAGTAAACATTAGAAAACACCATAAACGTCACTTTGAGCCGTTGTGGTCGTAGTATGTGCAACCTAGCAGTCCGGAATGAGCTGTGTTCATCCGCAGTGTAGGGGTTTAAAACGAATCATAGTCCAATATCTATAGACTATTTTATTCAACAAGAAGAGCACTTCTGTTTCTTCGAAAATAAGCTAAACTTATCTGATATATGAAATCAGTCAGTTTGTGCAGGCATTCAGCTGCAAATAATTACTGACATTTGTGAGAAATTTAACATATAGGGTTTTTCTGGTAACCCAAGTAGATCAGCAGGCGGCGTAGTTTGTGAGATAAATCAATTATTCCGCGTATTGTTAATGCTTAAAATTGTAGGCAACCGGACAGAGATTTTCAGTTAAACTTAATGATACCAGAGCGAAATAGGCACAAAGATCCGCATCAGTTGGCATCACTATGGCAACATCGATATCATTTTTAGTTATTTTTGTTTACAGAATGAACAGCAGTCAGTTTCACTTTCAACAAGTGACAGTAAATTGTCGGTTTCATCAGGCACTAGACCACCTATTTATTACTATTGTTACTATTATTATGGTGACGATTGTTTTTTTTTTCATTCAATAAAAAGAGTAAACTGATAGGCGCGGTTTGTTTGTGTTAGAATGCCAATATTGACAGGACTGGGTGGTCTTCTACGAAGCAAACAGTCTAATAGTCTAATAACAGCCCAATAGTGAACAAGATGATAACATCTAATGACCACGACTCTCAGATGAGTTAATGCAAGTTATAATGCTGCATCCGCTTCAAAACATTAACCTGAATACCGCAACTACTTGTTATCTGTGCTTCGCGCTAAATTCGTAGAAAATCACCATCATCATCATAGACAGCAATATATCAGTGGTTCACACTGATGCTTAACTGCCACGCAACCATGAAGAAGAATAAAAAGCAAACCCTGTATAGGAAGAGAGAAGGAAAGAAAGGGAAAGGGGAGGGGACCTAGTGACTAAAAATAGCCACGTCTACATTCAAATATACAACATCAAGGCGCCTGCACCTTCCAAACAAACAACCGAGCTGTAAGTGAAAGTAAGGCGTCATCGGCAAGACAGCTTTCTCACGGTTTTCACTGCTCTGCGTCATTAAGTGCACTCACTTCACAGACAACTCGGACAAACAACGACAACATTCACGCCACTGAGCTCCGTTATTGAAAAAACCTCAGGATGAGATAAAGCAGAGACTCTATTTTGTTTTCTTTTCTCACTTTAAGGCTTTACACATCATCATAAAAAACAGTAACGTTAGTCCTCGGATGATAGTTCCCTTTCCCGTCGCAACATATTGATCCTTCGGGGGTATTTTCCGTCGTTTGCTTTAAGAGTTCGGGTCCTAGCGACTGACTCTGTTCTTTGACGTTGGCTTTTGGCTGTTTGAACGTGGTTGGTTTAGTTAAATACTTTAGCTATCTAAAAAGCTTTGCAGAAAAAAGATCAAGGGTTTTTAAACGACAGTTTTTATTTACAAAATATGCTTCAAAATAGGATTATGAATTATCAAGCAGTGACCTTTCCTTGCATCAACCACAACTCCCAGTTGTCTCAGGCCTCTGATCTGATGCAATTTTAGGCAAATCTTTTAGAGTTATCCCCGAGTAAGTTGACTGTACCATTTTTCAAGCCTTCAAAGTGGTATATTGCGTTCTAGACAACCAATGAATAGCTGTCCGAATTAAAATAGTGTACTGCCGAGGCTATTGGAGTCAGGTTGTTTGACCGGGTATTATATAATCAAAAACGGCTTGTTCAGACACTGCACCTACCATGGCCACAAATCCATCGAATCGATAGCCAACTTGCGAGGTCAAGCTAATGGACAAGTATGACGTAACCGCCTAATTAAGCCGTCGCCAATTGACCGACCAGTAACCTAGTTTCTCTGTAGTAAGTCTGATCGATATCTCGATCTAAATCTAATAACCCCTTACATAATTGTACCGGCCTGAAGATGAATTCTCGAAAACATGTTCGCCTATATGTCTTTATTCTCATTATCGTCATGGGCGTGTTTAAAACGTTGAACCTCTTTTCCTGTTTAAACGAGTATGACTCGGTTATCTTCTTGAGAATTAAATCAAACCATACTACAGAAATGATGTATGTTCACCAAACTCCGTCGGCTTTTCTGGGCTGATTTTCAATATCTTTGCTCGCATTGTTATTTGCCATATGTGGAAGTGTGTTTTTACGTTCAACACAAGCATGTGAATAAACTCATTCTCTTTACTGGCCAGTTAGTTCTGTTGTAGGTGGCTGTAAATCACTTCTACAAAAAGGAGCTGAATGAGTTGTCAAAAGGTCCACAAGTATCTCAGAAAAGTCTTCTGATGCAAGTTTCGAATGTTTCCTCAGCGCTTTCTCGCACTATATCTGTTTATCAGAATGACAGAAAGACGTATACTGCGATATGTTAATTTTTCGTTCACTATTATCAGTGAAAACCGTGAAAACTTGCTTGTTATTTGCATAATACAGATAACAACAAAGACTAGACACGTCTACAAACACACCAAGTATTACATACTCACAACCATGGCAATCCGGTCAGTTGACTTAACCACTTTTGTGCACATAACGTTGGTAACGTTGGTAGGTTCGGATAAACAAAGTGTCGCAGAAAACCAGTAACTTTTGGTTTCGATTGCGTAACAGTATTTTGAATGAGTTCAGTGGGTGAACTTGGTGACCTGTTGTCATGATGTGCTTAGCAATCCATGGCTTTGGATTTAGAGCAATCAGTTCACCAAGTTATTTCGACCATTTCGGGATGTGTTCGGCGACTCTATATTATAGGTGTTCTGCCTACGTAAACTTCACTGCAACTGCAAGCGTACTGGTACACAACACGGGAGACAAGAATATGATAAACTTCTTTCGCAATTGCGGATAGCCACATCAGTGTTCTCACCGGTCCTAACTGAATGTGAGAGGTCGTCGATAATTTTCTGCAACAGAAACCGATGAACTAACCGATGAAAATGTACAATGCAGACACAAGAGAAAACGGAAATTTTATCCACGAGTGTAGTTGGCATCACGTGAACGTTGTAGAACACACAAATGGGCAGATATGGGGAACTACGAGAAGCCAAGTCTGCCATATTTGGGCTGATGTGTTCATCGCTAAAGTTGAACAGACACCACTAGACATGGACGAACTGAAACTCTACAATGATATGGTGACGTTATGTACTTGGCTTAACAAGGCAAGAAACAACTAGAAAGAACGATTCAAGCTTTTAGCTCAGTTCACGCAAGTCTGTAAATAACGCTCAAGTGCGAAAGTGAGAACAGACTGCCCTTCTTGGACATCCTGATTAGATGCCGTTCAGACATATCTGTTGAACATTTAGTGTATCTTAAGCCAACACAGACAGGGTAATTCCCAAACTTCATGTTTTCTCCCGTTGTATACAACTATTCATTAGTAAATACACTGTTAACAAAGCGTCAAAAATAATCTCTCAGGATAGATTACAAGCCGAACAAAAAGCGCTGCATGAAGCGCTTTGTGCTAACATTTTCCCACAACGTTTCATTCGAAGATAAAGCAAATTTACTCCCATGAAAAATGCAACTGTGGAAGTCTTTAAAAATAAGCCGTCTAAATCAAACTGCTCTTCAGAAGTGGTAGTTTGATAAGCACCTTTGGGAAGATGATCAGCGTCGCGTTGAAACGTATGTTTAATGTAGCAAAGTTTCCCTTACACTCACCAACGACTAGTTTTTCTCTACTCCTGGTCAAAAGGCAACGTTCTATGTTCTCTACCAGACAGTGTACCCATTAGTTGTCCTGAAGTTGTGTGAACACACACTGGTACAACAGAAAGGACGCTTGAAACGAGGGTCATGAAGCATATCTGAAAATGGTCAAGAGTCGCATTAAGTCAACCACCAACGAGTGACATTCAACGAAGACGAAACGTACCTTCATCCATTACAAAGCATTT
>LUCH01001252.1:73804-103200 GCA_013368495.1 Paragonimus heterotremus | reverse complement strand
AACCGTGTTTACCACTGCGCCATTGACCTCACATTAGCCACGACCGAATTATCATGGCATGTGAATTCTCAACCATTTTCGCTTGTCAGTAATGATCAGGTTGACCGATCGCCTCGAGAGGAGACACAGTTACTGTCTCTACACTCCAATCGATCACCCCTCGACTAGGACTTCTCTCCAAGTTGAAATCACAGAAATCATTAACATGTTGAGCGATATTTTGCGGAAGTGATTGAGCGTTCCCATATGATAGTTCGGTCGTGCCCAATGTGAGATCAATGGCGCAGTGGTAAACACGGTTGCCTCATGAAACCGTTTTCGTTGTTTTGTTTTCGAACTAGTCACACGTTTGCAACTGACGAGCATGTACGAAATGAATTCATGTAATAATTTTTTTTCACTGACTAATCTATCCAACTTAGTGGAACGTAAGATGTGTTGTGAAAAGTTTTGCTCGCTTCTCATCATTTTGCATAACGAAAATGGTACAAACTGTTTACTGCAGGTAAACCTGGTGAGAACGTGGTTTGCGATGTGCGTCCAGCTGGTCGTCCACGTTCGATTAAGTATGCCATTAATTCATTGAAAAGCAGGAACAACTAAATTTTTCGAGAGTTAACAAAGTAACAGACAACCCAACTTGAAACGTCTCGATAAACCCTAAGCTATTCACCTAAACATTTGTGATACAGTACTAACCGCAAAAATATACAAATTCTTGGAGGGGCTAGATGATTCTTAGATTGAAGGAAGGCATTTCAATTTTAAAACACAATCAAGATTAACATGAACAGAACACCGTGAACAAGACAACGTTATGTTGTACGAATCACAAAAATAGACACATCCGCCCAAAAAATACTTAAATATCGCCCAGGGTGTTTATGGTACTTTCAGCTGCTACAATCCTTCTAAGAAGGAATATACTACTGAGTAACCATAGTTTAGAGCGTGTTACGGCGATCATCATACAGTCTTCATATAATCACAGTGATCAATCAATGATGAAAGAATTGTAAACACTGCAAAATTTGGAAACGTTTACAGGTGTTCCAGTAGGAAAAAGGCAGTAAACTTGATGTGATATTGTTTGGAGGAACCGTGCAAATACGTGCGATTCAGAATAGTGCCAAACTCTCCAGGCCAAGACAAGAAGCGAGTAACTACCCTTCGGACCCAGGAATAAATTATCTGAAGGTCACTGTTGAACCTTGTCTGAGCATATAGGTGAAGGGTTTAATGTAAAGTACAGGACTGTTTTTAAGATTACCATACAGTTGAACCAGTAGTTTCAACAATTCAAATGTAGCCTGTCCTGAAATGTTATCCGGGACAGTCAAAGACTCTTAGGTGAACCACACCTGTACAGCGTTTATCTTATTTTGGCCCCTTCTCTGTTTTTGTTATTCAGTAACATTGATAACCAGTGAAACCAGGAGAAGATTAATCACTTCTACTCATTCGAGCTGTCTTCACTTTATAACCATAGGGATGGGACATTAGTTTTCACTGAGCAGTGGTGCAACCTACAGTTACGAGAACGGAACTCAGGACACTTTGCATACGTTTAAATGAGGTAATGATTGCAAAGCATTCTCTAGATGGACGGCACTCTGAGTCGAGGGATAAACCAACTTGATTTGGTCTGACAAAGCCACAAGCGGTTTATCGATTCTCCGGAGGTTGATCGTTTATGGTTCTGAAGGATTTGCCTTTTCAATAAAGATACTCGATGCAAAATTAGTTCGTACCTCGCAGAAACGTAACTGAATGAAAGGCACGGCAGTATATGATGTAGGTATGTAATGACTGATTTGGCAATCAATTATACTCTTTGAACTAGTTCTAACATCAGTTACTCAGACGATCGATTAGTTAGTCAGTGAACAACTTTGTAAATCAACCAAATGGTTGGCACAATATAATAATATACAACGATTTTCATACAATCCATAGAATACTTGCAATTATTAACTTTCTCGTCATCGTTTTCATCTCACAGCCACTTTTGATTGGCCGTTTTCAAATAGTGACAATCATTTCTTGCCCACTTCACTTCAACATTTCTCCAGTGGTTGTCTAATGAACAAACACCTAGCTACGCCCCCATGGGCTTTCTCGTTGCTACCACATAGAAAACATGGTTGCTGCACTGCCGTCAGAACTATGCTAAACCAATGAAGCTTGTTGAGTTCGACAACATACTTACACCTAGGTTTGCACATTCCACGTTGACGTGTCAACTGGCTTTATTCAGCCTACGCATCATCATCTGTTGATGTACCGCACAAAGTGCATGCTGCCTATAGTGGTGAAAATTGGCCTAGACATTCGGTGGCCACATTGTAAAACAGAGAAACAAAGTTTTTAAAAGATCTATGGCCAGTTCATTGAATCGCCTGTTCACTTTCGCACTCAACCCTGGGATACCAAAGTTTCAACCCTGGAAAGTGAACAACTTATTTAATCCTATCAGTGCGACAGGATTAAAGTTTAGTATAAAGTTAGTCCATAACCATCAGGCTGGAAGATGGTTGGAATAAAAATCCTGCGTCCCCAAATTCAGGTAGTTGAGCGAGTCATCTGTTGGTCCTCTAATTCTACGTTTCACTGTCACCCCCCCTGTGTTTTCAGCTAAACTTCTGGGGATGGGGAGAGGGGGCAACACCGTCGGCTTTGAGATACACAGTGCAGGCTGGTTATTCGTATACATGTCCATTTATTAGCAGACCTATGTATGCTCTGCCAAGTATGAATTTTCACTTCATTTTGCCAAAAGTTAACTACTGTTTTCTGCGCTATTTTTGTCGTTATGCGCCCACTCTGGAATCAGCATTCCACTTTAACTGGCTAGAACGAGACTTGAGGTGCTGTTCATAGTCTTATTGAACAAAACTTCATTCTACTCAGCAGGAGACTCCAGAACATGTTGTACATATGTAAGCGATTTCGATAGAAGGTTTCAAACAGCGACAACCTAACCAGCGACATCATAAGTGCTCACAGAATGTGTCTTTTTCGCGTCACAAGCACGGATAATGAACAAAACTGCGGTTACATCTCTCCGGATACTATGGAAGCCATCAAGGAAGCTTTGGAAGGGGCGACGGTTGTTATGGGATAGCTAGCATCAATGGATTTAACCTCGGAACAGCGCGTAAGTGTCCTCTTGTTGACTGTGTTATCATGAAGCACAAACAAGTAGGAAGCTTTAAGGAAGAAATAGTATTCCATCTTATATTCGTTGCTTGTTGAAAAGATTGCAGAATGGACTGAAATGAATTGATAACTTGCTGAGAAGCTTGTAACTGTCACGCTGAAAACAGTTCCGATGTTATGTTTGTCAATAACGCTGGTAGGTAGGAATGTGATTAAGTGTGATCGTATGTTTCAGTCAACAGCAGACTGTCACAGAATATCTTTAAAGATGGTTTAGAGATGACAAGTAATGTAGTAAAGACGATAGGATGACACAATCAGACTGAGTAGGTTGTGAGACTATTGTAAGGTCTTATTGTTTGGAAAAAAAGAAGAAAAATGATCGGTATACATAACGATATGACGGTCCATTAATATATCACATCTAGGCGAAAAACACACTCTTCTGTGCTCTCTCAACAATTCGTGGCTGACAAACCCTAGTTTGCGGTACTTAGCTACTGACCATTAACATGTTGTCCTTTTCAACTGCTTGCAATCAATTTTGGAATCTGTGCTCCTCAGATTTTAATTTTTTCCCATCAGTTTTAGGAATCATTAGCTGGGGCTTCATAATGTAAGCCAGCAATATTTTTGTATTTCAAAGGATCTGTTCTTTTAGAAGTGCGCATACACAGATGCGAATAACAACATCCTTTTGCTAACGAAAAACGGTGTATAGCTGAAATTTTGATGATATTGGTGATAAACGGTTGATTACATGTCCAACCTGTTTTGTATAGAGTCAGGTTAGTTCTCCTGTTGTACGAATGTACAAACTGTGCAACATATGAGTTATTTCACAAGTTAGCACTTCTCGTTTCCCATTTTGGGCCGGGATAATCATTGTATGTACTGATGGAAATATGTGGTCTTTTGTGTCCATGGAGAAAACGTTGCATTCAATCAGTTTAACCCAGACACCTGAAGGCTCCCTCACAAATGCGATTTTCCTCAACCAGTTCATTTGCTTGGACACTTAGAAATCTAGATGCACAGATCTTTCTGAATGGAATTACATTTTAAGGTACTAACCACGTTAGAAGATAGAATAGCAATGAGTAACACTTTCCGGGCTGAAAAGTCCGCTAACGAACAGATTTGTTCTAGTGGAATTCGATTGTCCTAATGTGCAACATACTGCAGAAAATACGCAGTTTTGTCTTTAGAATATATGCGATTACAATCGATTGAAAATCGATAGTCTGAGAGCAACGGCTGAGTAATTCTGACTACAAATCCCTAACGGGAAGAAAAATCAGAAGAAACTTCGAGGATAGTTAAGGCTGGTGAATTGAAACTTTGTAATGAAAACTTACAGGAAATGCATACGCTCCAGTTTAAGAAAGACATTTCTGTTTGACTTGGGTTCGGGAAATCACATAGGAAACGATTTCACTACTTGTCGTATGCGTCCCGTTTTATATACACGCACGTAACTTCAGATGATTTCAAGCTCTACACAATCTTTTAGTTCATTCTGATTAACTCTATCACAGAATATATAAAAAAAAACCACCAAACTTCATCATTCAACTTAAGATTGTGTCCATTTTGCAACGTTTGAAGTAACTATCTTTCAGATTATGAACGTCCATTTTCTTATCCATTCCAAGTTATTTCTCATTTTACATCTATGAGGTGTACATCATATTTTACCTAGAACTTGTTTTGAAAGTAAATAATCAAAAACCTCAGTTCTTGAGACATATCATCTTGATTTTGTAAGAGATCCTGCTAGAATCTAATCTAAAGCTAACGGTTAAGAAAAAGGAGCATTATTCAATATAGTTTTACTACATTTGTACGCTGTACGACTGCGGTTTGTCTCTTGAGTTATCGCCCTAAGTTGATCAACTGGATGATCTTTCCATACAGAAGTTTTGAAATCAATGGCGTGTGTCAACACAAAAATAGCAGTCCCGCTTACTTCAAATGCACATTACTGTTAGCTAACAAAAACTTTAGCTGAGTAGATGCCTGAATGAAATATACTTCACAAAAACATACACTTCGTGATATTTATTAGGCGATGTGCATGGATGGATTGGCTCCAAGGCCGACTCGAGGCCTTTTATAATGTACCATCAGATAAGTCTAGGTGCAAAGCGTACAAACAAAAAATGCTGATTATAGCTAGAATTATTAAAAAATTGAGTATTTCTTGCTGCAGTCGTAACGGTAATAATAGTGACAATAATAATCCATGTCCTGAATCAACTTCTCGTCTCAATCATTTTCGCAATGACAAAGTATATAAACCAACAGAATTATGCAGAAACATTTTTTGCAAGAAACACGCTATAACGTATGTGATTATTAGTTCTCATTCGCCGGACGTACACGGCCAGTTTTGTGGCTGTTTCCGTTGATCAAGTATGCACACCGGACGAGCCTTGCTCACACATTCTATGGCACATGAATGGTTATCATTGATGCATTGAGTTGTTGTTATTCCATCTATTCTAAACGAAACGGATTATGTAGGGTGATGAAGCAGACTGAGTTTCTGCGCATTTCCTGTAAGTTCTGTCAACATCCGCACAGATTTGGGAATTCATTTGAGTTAGGGATAGAAGACAGAAACAAAGGGCAAACGAGTTATGACGTTTGAATCATCTGGCCTATTTTAAAGTCTGACTATAAATTGCATGATCTCCATATCATCTATAGACGTAATTCTGTTTTGTCAGTCTAAGAAACACGAGTGGCACGAATTATGCCAAAAGCTTTGGTTCATGAATGTGACTAACTGACGAAGGGTCAGTGATTTTGGTGTTTTAGTTGAAAAGTCATTACGGTAGCTTTTTTTGAAGAAGGAGAGTTTTAAGTGTCGACATTTTGTGTAGGGTTTCTAATAGAAAGCTAAAATTTACCTCCCCGAAGTTGTATAGGTGTACGTGTAGCACACTAAAATAAACCCTAGTAAAGTCCTGCTCTAAGGAGGCCAAATTACCGACATCTGCGTACAACTTTCAACGTAACTCATGCTTTCTCGCGGTCAACGAAATAAACCAACGTTTTAGCTCAACTACTACTCGCGCTTGTCGCATTTCCGCAGATTTTCCACTAAAATCAAAATGGAACACTAAGATCTTATTATGTTCAAGTTTTAGTGCTTATTCTTACCAAGATCGAGTTGTCTGAGCATTATTCATGAATGATTGTGGCTGGGCGTTTGCATATGACATTACAGTGATGTGAGGTCAATGGCGCAGTCGTGAACTCTATCGTCTCATGAAACCTTAGCCGGAATTCAAATCCCGGCCTTGATGAGTGTGGACATAATTGGTGGAGCGAAACATGAGCTTAATGCGTCTTTTCAGAAGAAGTCGATAGAATGTTCTCTGAGAATGTAATAACTGCAAGAATTTATGAGTGACGTTCAATTTATGGAAACGAAAATTCTTTACTATGTACCATTTAATCAACCATAGTATGAACTCATTCGGATATCAATTTATAGATACGATTCTTCAAAAAACCACGGTAAATCCTGGAGTTACGGCACACAATCTGAGCCAGTTTGGTAAAACTGATGATCATATAAGCAGCACATACTTTCTCACCCATCAGATGAACAAAAGTTGTTGATATCAGTAACCATAAACACTCCTTTAAAGGTTCCACTATGAACAGAAGATGCACAAATAACATAAAACATGATGTTCTATAGAAATCATTTATAAGGCGCTAAAATTACTAACAAGTTCTAAAATTGTATCACTAAGTAGTTTGACAGATGTGTTAGTTTAGAAGAGACTGGATTTAAGAGAATTCTGTGCTTTGGCTGAACTAGAACCAGTGGTAGAAATGGCATGCCCAAAAGCAGCAAGTACCCCATAATTTAAGCTACAGGTCATCTCCTGGGCGCTGAAAAGTTTTCAGTTAACTCAGTTACCCATGTTGCTTCTGTGTTTGGTTTAAGTCCAGTGAAGAATAAACCCTTCACATTTGGGTCTATTCTAATTCGTGACTCAATATCCATTAACTTTCAGACAAAGTCAATGAGTCTAACGCAAATTTATTTTTTCATTAGTTATATGTTCGGATTTTATTGCAATCAACGATTTTGTCACTAGCTACTGAATAGTTTGTTATTCTCCACCAATGTTTGATAAGAGTAGGTGGCAAATTCGTGTTGGCAACGACTGAAGTAGGCGTAACAGTTTCCATGCTATTTCAAGGTTGGTTGAACAAAGATGAAAACCAAAACAACAGGGTAGTTGTGGATTATGATAACAGATAAATACATATGGTAATCAGCAAGTAGATATGACAGGAAAAATCAGGAAGTTACTGGAATGGGTGCACAAGACAATAGAAAGTATCATCTGGACAGATTTAAGAGGATGAAGACTCCCTTGCTGATTGGCGTGTTTATCCAGTCCCCGACAGATCTAAGATCAGATGTTAAGTACTCGCTTGTTTGAAAGTTATTCTTTCCTTTATAAGTTTCGTAACTGCCACAGCATAAAAACAAACCAAAAATTTCACTCATTCAATCAAAATGAGGTTCATACAGGTAGAACCGTTGTTCATGTTTTTAAGGAACTTTACGTATAAAAATTGCACCAACGTTCGCAAACGATCATCACGACTCAATTACTGTAACAAAGCTGTTTGCTGGTCACACTGCGTGACAGTCGGCTACAAAAGTTCACATAGTAAACTTGAAGAATTCCAGTCAAGTAGTCCGTCTGAATAGTTGCGCTTCCACAAAATTTCAAATCAGCTGGAACATTTCGAAAGATGAAAATATCCTCTGCAAAATTTTTCCACTCACTGGGATTCAGGAACGGATAGTGACGGATTAAAAATTACCTGTGTTGATGGCACACAATGATGATGAAGTAGGCCGACCCTGAAGATAGATCACCATCACATCCAGGCTCAAGTTGTTCGCTGGACGAGACAACACCAGGTATTCAACACGAGTCGGCAAACAAATTAACTGTGCCGGTTGCACTGCAGGTCAGAGGAGGTAACAGTTTCCAACTGGAATTGTACAACTTTAAACTTTCCTGGGATTGACTACGATTGGTCGATAACGAATTTTCTTCATCGACCGAGTCTTGCTGGGAATGGACTGAACATGTTCGGCGGCGTCTTTGCATGACCTCTAAACAGCGACTTTGTATAGCCCTACCGAGAACTTCCGGATCAAAGTGCTGTCTGATAATAATCCATTCTTCATCCACATCTCTTTGAACAACTCCCAGTTTACGTCTACGTTGGACAAATTCATGATGGTAATCACACGTGTCATATAAACTCTTGTCATGCATGTCTTCGATTCCTGACGGTACTGACATGTCAGACGGGGTGGTAGTGTTTGACTGACCGAAGTTTCGACCGCCTTGTTTGACATCAGGCTGCCTTGAACTAACAGTGAAAACATTATTTTGATCATTCTTAGCCCCCTGACTGTCTACTGATAGTCGACTTTGCACAGCATGTTCCAAGTGCCAGCTTCCCATAGCCCGATCACTGTCAACGTTCGTGTGGGGCTCGTTTGACCGGCGAAAATATTCATCACTATCACAGCTTAGAGAACGAACCAAATTGTGTGAAACCACAGACGTGAAACTTGTGTTCCTATCTACTCTGTTAACTTCATCCGAGGTGCGTCTTAAAGCTGGGAGAGCATTCACGCAGGTGTGATTACGAACTGGAGACGAGAATGACCTGGGTGTCCCATCCTGTTTTATTCGTAATTGATTTGAAATCATTCCAGCTGCAACTTGCCTAGTGGTAGGCTGGTCTAAGAAATACATTCGTCTTCTCTGTTGGCTATTGAGTGATGTTGATTTCATGTGCGGTCGATTCCTCAACCGGTTGTCATACTGTCGCACATCGCCTTTAACTGGGTTGAGAATGCTGTGCACCGTGACAAAGTTCATACCACACACGTCGTGATGGAACAGTGCCATACTGTGTAGCATGCGATGGCGTACACGCTTGGACAATCGTTCGAATGTTGCGCACAACGCACTTGAAATACTCCGAGATCGTGAATCGGAACGCAGGTCACCTTCAGTCGTGGCATCGTGTGCTGAGTGGAATTTGACTGGATTGTTTAATTGGTGTCGATTGGCACTAGGATCGCTCATGTGCCTATCTGCGCGACTGGGCTGAACGTGATCGAAGTCGTGCATAATCCGTGACTGCGCAGTTTCGGCTGCTTTCAAAACAGTGTAATCCGGCGTGCTGACGGCCGTCATTTTTTTGACTCGCAGACTCATTTCTAACAAATCTAAGAAAGTGTGTTCTGTACAGACCACAAGAGAAATACCAGAAAGTCCTTCCGATGGGATGGTGGGATTGAATTACTTTGCAAACGTGACAAAATCACGAGGGAATAGTCAGATTAAACACCTATGTTATGGATACCGCCAGAATGATTGTTGGAGCCTCTGTTGATTGGCCAGGCCAGGCCAACGAATCACACTCAAGTTCCAGCTGGTTATTATATGATTGGTCAGTCAACAATTCGGTCAGTTGTGCAGGAATATGTTTTGCATTGGCGATTAACATGTCATGCTAACAGTTCGTTTACACTTTCCAATCCCGAACGTACAAGATTACATCATATGTAACATTATGTATAACTTGACAACAAGTCACAAAGATAGACTTGTTATTACATACTCATTAGTTAAAAGTACTCAAGTTTTCGGAGACAATTCTAATCACCAATCATCGTCTGGCCAAATTTGTATATCCGCTGTTCACACTGTCAGTTAACCTGCCAGAAAACCGAAACCATTTGCTTACTTTGTGTGAAGCTAGAACGGCGGTCAATATTGGTGTTGCTGGTACTTGCATGGCTTTTATAATCCAATATTTCCTGTTCATAACTGAAATTGATAAACAAACTGTTAACATCTAATGACATTTGAAACAATTAGTTTACTTCAGAGGTTTGAACAAAATAGTTAGAATAATAGAACTGGTAGAGGAAAGCATTTCGTATTGGTTCGTCAGTATCAAATTTACAATTACATGGTTTGTTTTTTTGTAACAGACAGTTCAGGGGTTGATAATCAATAAGCGGATTAATATAGGTCAATAAGTCCAGGGAAGGATCAGGTTGACGAACAGATGTTTCTTAACTCAGACAGTCCACTTGAGGCGATTGACTGCGACCGCCTCAGCAAACTTCAGGAACCTTGAATTGGAATGACGTAACAGGATTCTGAATGCACAAGCCGGATCGAGGGCATGATCAGTGGTCAAAACGTATCTAGCGACTGAGGAAACTGGCTGTTTACCTGTTTGAGCAACATTGCTGTTCTCCGATGACATGTAATTTTGCACCCATTTAGGCAAGTGTTCCATCACTCTGGAGATCAGGCATCTTTCGGTTTTGTCTATGTAACTTTCTGTGCGGTTACATGATGATGTGGCACCGATAGACTGGTCTCTCCTGACTGATGGCACTGATAGCGTCCAGGTCCAAGAGGATACATTGAGTTCAGCTGCATTAGATGTTCGTTTAGGTGAATTTGTCGGTCTTCTTGTTGTTTGTCGTATGATGTGGTCACTCTTAAAGAGCACCCGTATATAGACCCTCTATTTTCTACAATGATCACTTCTTCTGATGTTACTTTTTTTTCTACTGTACGTTTCTATGAACTTTTGAGGGTAACCATTTAATTGCAAGACGCAAATGATAAAGTCTAGTTCCTCTGCAAGACTGTCGTGAGTACAAATTCGTCTTGCTCATGTGAACAGCGTATTTATTAGTGTTCGTTTATGTTGGACCAGTGTGAAACTGTTCAAGTTTACGTATTGGCCGGACCATATTGATTTCCTGTAAACGGTTCTTCTAATCGAGCCATTTTCTCGGTGACATATAAGTATGTCTAGAAATGACAGGCTGCTGGTCTCAAATTCTTATGTAACCTTCAGGTTAGAGTGATAATCAGGCGTTACAACAGATTATCTATTATCCGTTTGGATCGACTGAATATCAATGTGTCATCGGCGTAACGCTTGTAGTATGATAAGCTTGCTATATCCGTAGCTAGCTCTTGTTCTTAACATGAAGACGTCAGCTAAGATGGGACCTAACGGACTTCGTATGGCTATTCCATCTATTTGACGATAGGACTGTTCGAAAAACAAAAACTGACATTCTCAGTGCTGAGCAGCAAACTTTCTTTCAGTATATCTGTTGACAGTGGTAATGTAGCGTGATTTGTCTCAACGAGCTCACAAATATAATCAATCGTTTCATACGGAGGGACGTTTGTGAGCAATGATTAAACGTCTACAGAACACATCAGTTCATAAAGTTACGTTTGTCTAGGTCATTGATCAATCCAAGAGAATCTTTGATGGATTGTTACTGAAACTTCTGTTCCGGTGGATTTAGAATAGCAACTAACCAACTCCCCAACTTGTGGTATGGGGAGTTTGTCATTGACAAAATTGGCCGAAGCGGCATCCCAGACTTATGTATCTTCGGCAGGCCTTGGGCTAGAGTTTTGACGTTCCGCATGGTTTAAAGGATTTATAGATTACTTCACCAATGATCTGAAACTGTAAGTGCAGTTGCAGATGTCGTCTTATGCGGTCTTCTATTTCGGTGACTTTGTCTACTTTGTCTGTTCGTTGAAACATCGTTTGGTCATTCAATATTGACATCTTTTGCACATAGGCATCTTTGTCTGAAATGACAGTACCGGACCCTTTATCCGACCTAAGTATTACAACGCTTTTCGACTTAAGCTCTCTTAACGATTGTAGGTGTTGCCTGGTAATAGCACACCGGCCGTTGATCGGATTCATGATAAACCCATGAGCTATATCGATGACTTTAGTTTTTAGCCAGCCTAGGTTGTCAACACTAGTTGATCGGAGATCACGTAACTGATCGATAAGACTATCACATTAGATTCCAACATAAATACGATAAGGTTAGCGCGATGGTATATTACAACCAAGACCTAGGACCAACGCTTCTTGTTACAACAAATTCAATTGTACTGAACAACAGTTCAAGACGTATTTACTGAGATCTATTGGAATCTATTGGTACCTCAGCAGGATCCAGAAGCTGCCAGTGCCATCAGTTAGGAGAGACCAGCCTATCGCTACCGCATCACATTGTGTTTACCAATTAACATGTAACTAAAGAGTAAGTTACATAGGCAGAACCGAAAGATGCCTGATCTCCAGAGTGATAGAACACCTGTCTAAATGGGTGCAAAATTCCGTGTCATCGGAGAACAGCAACGGTGCTAATTTGCACTGACAATTTTTTGTGGGCAACTTTGGAGGGCGTCATTTGTAGGATGTTGACATGCACAAAAATTCCTACACTCAGATAACACGCGTACCAGCGACTTATACGAGAGACAACTACACGAGACGCAGAAAGTAGTTTGGAAACAAAATCAATTAAAAATAAACTGATTAGCTGACCTCCATTTTTACCTCCTGACCAAATCCGAAAACTTAACTTGGCGGCCAAAAGTGTGCACTACATCGAACCGGAGAGCTGTACTGACTAGGGCTTCGCTTCTACCAGACACAACCATGTCAGACAGGTCAAAAAGGAGAAGTCATGCGAGAACCGGTTACCGTCATAGGGTTGTGTGTTGCACTGATGATAGCATAGGAGTGCTGAGGTATGGGGGCGCGATCCTACTGTGTTGAATGACCAAATCGGATGCGTGATTATTTCAACACACAGTGGAATATCTCAACGCCCACAGCCCATAGCTATCGGATCAACGGAGGAAGGACAGGTAAAACCCACGACAGAAAGCGTCAGCCATACCCATAAAAATGACAAAAGTACACATCATGTGAGTGGAATTTGCTATCGCATTGTGGTCTGGAATTCTGGTTGACAAACAGGGATGCCTGCTTGATATGGGAACGTACAAGGTGAACAATAATGATCCGGTTTTGTTGAACGACTTCCTGATACACTACGAGCGTATGGCAGGGCTGTTTATACAGATACTGTACTGTTTATCTTCTGAATCAGGAAGGAGGGAGTTAAGAAAGGTATTCCCAAACAAAAATCACTCTGATCGCCCAAATGTTGACTGTGACGGAAAGCGCAATGTGGGTTCGGATACATCCACTGCCAGCAGCAGCGCTCAGAATCAGGCATTAATGTCTTACTCACTGCGCCCTCGGGCTAGACAAGCCCCTCACTGCCAAGTGAAACAGACTTGTGAGCCTTAGTTTCGGTTATTTTTTCTCAGGAAAACTATCTTCTGCTGTCGCACAGACCAAGAGTTCCACGGTATCAACGATCGGGAACAACCAGAAATATGGTTGTCCTGACGGGTCAGTTGACATTTTTTCATCGCGTTTCTCTAGTATTTCCACTTCTCCTCACCGCAAGATAAAGCAACTGGTAAACACTGGCGCTACATTCCCCAACAAATAGGTTGACAAGCGGCTCTCGCGAACAGTCTTTTGAATGTGGAACTGTACACGTGCTGTTTCTAGGAAATGCACCTTCAATGTCCTGTCGTTGTCATTCACTTGAATTCACCTTCAAATAGTGCTACCGATTCTTTCGCAGAGTTTCTGGTGACAATGAAGCAGACTCTCGAGGTCAGGCTGAAGTGAGGATTACATTGAGTTCTATAGCATAAATGAACGTGCAACCTGGATCCCAGTGAATGGTCGTCTGCGTGCCGTCATACTTAGCGTTTCGATCAATGTCGGTCAACACAGATCAGGAAGACGGTACCATTTTGTCATATGCGCAAATGCCTTAACAGATGCTGCTCAGAAAGCGATCTTCTGTACCCGTTGGTCGTTTGAGATAATCAACATTTCACACTGAAAGCCATCCACACTTGATCATAGGCTTGGCATTCACGTAATTCTTTCCAGCTGGCTGACTTCAAAATGAAGCATTAGATCCGAGTTTTGCCCATATCAGAACCCATCAGGTGAGTACATCTCCGTCCCCAGTCAGACCGGAAATTTAGATAATGTTTTGAGTTGGGAATGATGGAATTTGTGGGGTTAGTTACAACGTTTCCGACGACATTCTGTCGAATTTAAAAGTGGCTCTGGAACTTGAGCTGCTAAAATAAAAGAAGATTCCAGATTGAGACCCTCTTCCTCCAACTCTTTTCAGATATGGTGGTGATGAGGAATTTTTTTCAGAAATTACTACAATCTTTTGTTCTATATGAAAGACTAAAATATTACCTCAAGTTTAGTGGCTGTTAACAGCCGTTCTCATTTTTAACAAATGCGTCCGTATATCATGTGACCGTCACATAGGTATTAACCCTGTCTCTGTCACATTACAGATTCTCGCGGATCTCACAATCCGGTGACTTTCGAAACGCAGGGAGCATCAAACAAAAACGCAGCCAGACCACCGGCTTGATTTTTTGTTTATCCACCATATCTTCAACTTGCAACAGGCAGAGCTGCGAAACATTTTCTTTCGGTTTTCAGTTTTGTAATTTTTGGACCAAAAGGCTGGTTTTGATTAGGTTGTTCAACATAATCTTCAAGGTCGCTCCCATAACAGAGGTGTTCCATTGAAACTGGCCATTTTATTGGTTTTTATACGTAAACTGAGCGCACAGCATGCTTTTAGGGTTAAGTTTTTCAAATGTTCTCTACCTCAAGTGGTATTCCAGAACAGTTTCTGATCCCTTCCTCGTATTTAATAAATTGATGAATTATATCCTGGAAAGACCGCTGGAAGTTCAGAGGATCTCTGAGTAACGTTTCTGGCAGGCAGTAAGATATGGACGATGTTACTTTGCCTATTTTCTCTACAGACAACGCTGAGACCATTCAGGTCGGATTAGATTATGCTGTGTTGAGTGACAATATCGGGAACTCGATTATTCCAACACTCACTGGAAAATCTTAACGCGACGGTGAGATATGGTCAAACTCCTAAATAAAAAGGATCACGGAAAGCGTGAGAGATCGGACGAGCCATAATTCAGCAAATTCACGTTGACAATTAAGAAATCTCAAGCGAAGATGCACAACAAATATCGTTTGTCGAAGGCGCAGTACTAGGTAGATGTGCGCACGACGTTTAAGTCGTAAACTCAATAGATTGTAGACTGGAATCCCGATTTATAAACGCGAGCACACCAGTGGAGTAGCAACGTACGAATGAAACACTGGAACTCTTGCTTTACCAAGCAACCTATCGGTACTGGGCATGTCTGTGTGTTATACACTTCACACATTCAAAACATAATTTCATTACAAGACTGGATTAGCACTGGCTCTGTCTATGTCATTTCAGGTTGGCCACTTCGATCGTTTTACTTCTGATCGTTTTACTTACGTAGAATTATCTCATCGGCTTTTAGTAACGTTGGTGAGATGTGCACTGGAATAGCGAATGCATGTTTTGTATTTGTCAATCTTCACCACTTGTAGTATTGTAAACTCGTTCATATATCCATTAGCTGTAGGGTGTGCAATGCGTATATACACTATGGATTGAAAACTCAGCCCATTTTTTCGGAAGTTGTACACGGACTCTCAGTATCCGTTTTTCGTTGTCTTGACCAATTATCCCGCATCAAGTGGGTTGACTGTACTAGTAGCACGAAAGTCTTTCAGCCCATATTCGGATAATGTACAAGCTAGCAACCAATAACGGATATAACAAAATTCCACACCTCGTAGGTACTCCGTATGTTGACACAGCGTCTGCTGCACAACAAATTGTTTATTGTTGTTACTGATTGTTAGCAGAAACCGCAGGGCTACCGGAAGAGGACGCTGGTCCTGGTTATAGTAGGCTTGGCCTCATGGCTGAATACGGTTGGTAGGTGCAGCCTATCTGATTGGGAATTTCGTGACCGCTCATACCGCTAGTTGAAAACACTCTGTGACATAACTACTTCACAGCCGATTACGAGCCTGTATATTCAGGGTTGTTGGAGTTTACTTTTAAACTTTCTTGAAGTTTCTTTGGTTTTTTGTCCACTTCCTCATTTTTTCCCTTTGCTCACCAATTTGCTCTCTTTTTTATGAGTGCTTATTTTTTGATTCTCGAGTATCGTCAGAATTATCAGAACTCCAACCACGGTACCTATGTGGAGAGGTGAAAATGATGACGCTGATAATGAGGTAACAGTGAGGACTCTAACTGAATGATCACGGCTAACCAGGCTTGCTCATCGTTGCTCACTTATTAGGGTATATATCATAATCCACACACTCTGATCTCAGTCTGATTCTTTTAAATGGTGACAGTGTAGATCTTTTCGGAAAAGTTTGAGTCGTATTTGGACGTGCAATCCTGGTTTGTCATCAGTATCTATGACCTGGCGCAGGTGCACACAGAAAAGATGATCTAAGCGACTTCCCTACTATGTATCCAGCCAAAATAGCCAACGCAGCTGTTTGCGTAAATACACAAGTGCCTGGTTTGAATTTAGAAGTCCTATGAGAAAACAAGGGTGGCAGTTTACATTCGGATTATGGTTCGCATTCTAAGCTGTAAGAATTCATGCTTGATTCGATTTATTTAGTGTAGATGGTTTGCTTCGTTTTGCTAATACGTTAATCTATGACAATTAAACTGTCATTAAGTGAGCATAAACAAGGACCTCGTTAGGGACGTCATGTGGTGCTAATTTGTTGGTTCATTCTTGCCGTGATTTGGAGCTCTGAGGTTGACTTTGTCATTCTCACGTTTATGGCACAGTTGATTCAAAACTTGGCAAATGAACGCATGGCTGTTAACACGTACGATAGAGGTTTTGGAGTATCTGCTGCTAAATAGTATACACTAACAGCAGACACAGACTGACCGTTTTTGTTGTGACCCAAGAAAGTCAGCGGCAAAGAGATGGTTTACTAAGCAAATGGATATGTGACAACGATTTCAGTAATACAGTGAACGTCAACGTTTATTTGTAGATAATCATCCTACAACGAGACAGCTACTATTTCTTAGTACATTATTCTGTACCGTCTCATCTTGTAATGTTTCTTAATTATTTCGGCGCCTCAATACATCCATCTAACTGCTTGTAAGGAGTATCCTATGGTCGTACACCTTCTCCACATTAAAACCTGTCGTTATAAATCCACATCGTAACAAGCGTGTGAAGACATCCCATCTCTCGAATGTTTCTTCCTAGGTACCAAGTTAGCAGCAATCAGCAAACAAGAACCAGTATACTGAATTCCGTCAGAATAACTTCTGCAGAAACCCAGTTACACTCAAAAGGGCAAAAATGGCCTCGGCATAGTTGTACGACCATTCTATGCACTTCGGTTCTCATAAGCAGTATGCGCACGGCATATTATAGCCAGTTTTCGTTCTGATGCGACCACCAGTTCAGACATCGGCAACTTTGTACGTCTGATAGTCCGACAAGTTCCACTTAGTTTCCTTTGAGTTAGGATCAGGACTACTCGCCTGCCAATCCAAGACCCTAGTTCCTGAAAGAAGTGGCCGCCTAGTCGTAACACAGGACGCATGACCTAGGGCGCGCTCAGCGGTAACTCACAATTCTTTACCGAGTTGAATAGGCTAGGGCCAACAGACGTCTGAGCGCACAGGGTGACGTCTTGATTATCATCAAATATAACCAATTCACTCGCTCTAGAAAATGAAATTGCTCCTTACATAATCAACGAGCCCTTGTCTAATGTACGCTCACTCAAGCGTACCCTGTTCTTCCAACGATCATGTCAGTGCTACCTAGATATGAAGCCCACTAACGTCATTTTCGTCTTCATCATTAAAACCAGTGAAATATCAATGACGAATCCGAGAAACAGTCTCAGATAGCAAGAAACAGTACAAAATTCACCGATTTATGTTCGATCCTCCAATATGTCTTGTGCTGGTGAGACCTAGTTAGGTTGAAACAGCTGTCCACCACTTATTTAATGGACAGTGGTACCAACAGTTTGCAAAAATATTTCTCGACCCATTCTAATGCTGTGGTGCATGCTTGCTTGTTTGCAGGCCAACCACAAAAACGGTTGAACGATTTCAGCTTATGAACGGAGGAAAAGGCAACAGCACATACTTTCCAGCATTCCCGCCGGGAGCGAACCGATAATTTAGTGGGTCAGTGTCTGGACTACATCCTGTTGCTCACTTGCGAGGAGTAGGTTCGGTTCTACAGCGTACGTTGTTTTGAGTAGACCTAACTACGTCAAGACAACTGTCCAGTACTTCTTTGTTAGTCACTGAAACCAACTGTTTACAATGTCATATTTGTTGCCGATTCAACGAAATAGCTGTAGCCAGTTTCTTGTAATACAACGGCGACCTTTTTGTTTGTCCTCATTTGTACAGTTCATGTAGATACACTGATGTTTGATTTTCTGAAATAGTTCATTACGGAAGATCTAGATCCCACGTACCTTTTTGGCAATCCCCCATACACTAACCTGGATTGAAATGCTGAAATCTCCTCCTATTTCATACCAGATGGTTCAAGTTCGTACGACATGACGTGGATAAAAATTACAAACTGAAGTGTTGGTCTCATCAGGCATGTTCGTATGAAATAGGTTCTCTCCAGGACCATGTTCACTGGACAATAACATGCACGCGGTTCTCAAAGTATTTATTGTCCACTTGACCAACTGACGTTCATCCAGCAGTTTCATCTGGTGACAATATAACAGCTCAGGGCGGTCACATGATTTTTTTCCCAGTCATTTTTCTTTGTTTCCTAACTTTAGGGATCGTTTTTTCAAAACCATGTGAATTGTGATATCCTCAAACACTTAAGCAAAAATGGCTTTTTAATCAGAAAGCTTGCGAAGTTCAGTTGGGAAACAGTGGTTGACTGTACAGTTTTATCGCAAGCCGTGTGTGCGAATCAAGTGTAGATTTAATTTTGGAAATTCCGTTGGATGTCGCCTAAACAAGGACCAATGGCAGTTTTCGAAATTAATCTGCACTTTCAAAGTAATAAATCAAGACGACGTAGAATGAAACGTGCTTACCAACAGCAGAATGTTCACCAATCCTAAAGATTTGTTCTAAGCAAGAGATGATCGTCTTAGTGAAAAAACAGTGAAATTCCACAAAACCTAAATGCCATTGATAGAAAACAGACAGGAAATACAACAGGACGTATGGTGGACTGGACCTGTGTGTTTTAACTGAAGGACTTTTCAGTAAAAAGGTGTGTGTAAGAAAAATATTTCCTATTTCATGCCAGTAGGTAGAATTCAAACAGGATCACCAATATTAAGCAAATATTAATCAATTTCGCAGTATTCGCGATGCGGTTGCTTTTTCAGGTCACACACCGACTGGATGTGCAATTTGCCAGGCAAATCTATCTTCTGCATACAACAACAGGGTGGACAGGCAGAAGCATGCTACTAGTGACCTCTCACAAACTGTCCTACTAATTTAGATCTCAGGCATTCCCAACTCCGTTTCCAGTAACCATCTTATTGACTACGCAACAAACATAGCTGATAATGATAACATTGGTCCAGTAGGTTTTATCTTCTACTACCCAGCCTCAGGTTTCCGTCCCCTGGATCTACGGGGTGAGTTAATATGGATGCATTGAAGACTCGCAAATTGAAGCTGATAGATCAACACATTAAATTCACTAGGAGCCTTGATGCATTGCAAGTCGTTCGAGACCCTTCTCAGACTAGACTCCAAGACAGCAGTTAGCGCATCAAACCAGTGGCACGGTCATCAACCACTTGATACTGTTTATATGGTTTAAATGACTTCGTGACCATCATCGTTGAACATACTGGAGTGAGAATTGTCTTCGGGACATCGACCTAGGCTTCATTTGTAGCTGCCAGATGACAGACGGAATGTTCCATATGACATCTTATAGAACAAGTTGAAGAGGAATGTCTGTAAGTATCGACGGCATAGCCTGATCACCGATCGTCAGGTTTGGCTAATAGAGGAAACTGGCGAGTTAGAAACTCCTATTAATTTTGCGATATACCAGCAGACTCTTGAAATTCAGCCGTATCATTTGTCCAGATGTCCGCCTCCAATGAAACTGTTGGCGAGGGAGATGGCCTATATCTGTAATAGATCCAGAGTGGTAGGCGGCTAATCAGAACACCTCGGGGTTCCGCTTAGCTGGCCTCATGCTTCTGCAATGTAGTGCGTTGGTCGATAGATTTAGAATCACACACTATTGCTGAAGTTTAGGAATACACTTCGTTTCCCTCACAAACTGAACAACTTTTGTGAGGAACATATTGAACTGTTCCATGAAGCAAACCTACAATACACCTTTCAGTTGGAACGTAGTGAATGCGGGCGCCACACTTTCAAATATTTTCACATGCAAGAGGACCACGAACTTCCCGCAACATCAATAAAATCATACCAAATCCAACATCCAGCTCACCAGAAATGTCTAAGCAGCGAGAACTTATTACCAAATCATTGGTATAAAAATTGCAAGGTCGTAGTCTAATATTACGACAAACGAGCGGAACAAGAGAAGGAGACCTACACCAGCATACCAGCTCATTGAAGAGTACAAGGAAACTCGAGACCTCTAGGAGCTCGCAATCAAATATCCGGACGCAATATTACGTAGGCACCATAACACTCCGGACCATCGACTTGGCCTGTCATTTCATTGACTGAAGCTTTAAAAAGTAAGCTTGGTGAATATGGGGACCAACCAGTGTTGGTAAGTCCCGTCCAGCATAGACTACGGCTGGTGAACATACAGTCTACTGGATGAACAGTACGGAGTAGTGGAAACACTGTACCCAATAAAAATACGTTGTTGTAGATGATTACTTTGGAAAATGGTTCATTGGTTACGTATTACAACCATACTACAGATAACCGTTTCACGGTCAATGTAAAGTAAGAACGAAGAAGTTCAGCTCGAAATATTGATCCGCACAAGTTAACGGTCGCTAAATTGGATGTATCCATGGTCAGTTAGCCTCTTGTTGAAGAAAAAGGAACACACGTTCAAGAAGTATTCGATAAACATTTATTATTTTAAACAAACAGCACGTTGTATTCTTTTGAAAACAGCTTTCTACTGCATTTCGTAGTATTCGAAGTAATGCTAGTAATGCTAAACAGTATCAAGTAGTTGATGACGATGCCACTGGTTTGATGCGCTAACTGCTGTCTTGGAGTCTAGTCTGAGAAGGGTCTCGAACGACTTGCAATGCATCAAGGCTCCTAGTGAATTTAATGTGTTGATCTATCAGCTTCAATTTGCGAGTCTTCAATGCATCCATATTAACTCACCCCGTAGATCCAGGGGACGGAAACCTGAGGCTGGGTAGTAGAAGATAAAACCTACTGGACCAATGTTATCATTATCAGCTATGTTTGTTGCGTAGTCAATAAGATGGTTACTGGAAACGGAGTTGGGAATGCCTGAGATCTAAATTAGTAGGACAGTTTGTGAGAGGTCACTAGTAGCATGCTTCTGCCTGTCCACCCTGTTGTTGTATGCAGAAGAGAGGGCTACTAGGTTTATGATGTAAGACGGCCGATGTAGTGTGGAGTTGACAGTGGTGGAAATTATCGTAACCATATGTGGGTGTAGGCATTGCCAGAATATCCAGGAGTAAGCAAAACAAGGATTGAATTTTTCATCTGAAGTCTTCGGTTCAAAACCGATATCTCAATACGTTTATTGAGTTTATGTAGAGTAGAAGTGGTATCCTTTTCCCATACACTTAATGGTCGCTATACTCTCAACCCTCAATCTGGTGGACACAGAGAATATACTTCGTCAGAGTGTCGCTCACTGAACTCTTTGGTATGAGTCTATTAGTCAATGTGATCACTGCAGTTTACTGTTTACTTAAAAAGCCATTGCTAGGTACCACCCGCTTCAACTTACCAAGTTTCACTCCGTTCAAGACTGACGTGTTCAACTTCAAACGACACAGGGCTGCTAATCGTTTTACGAAATCACTACGGTCGATACAAAACTTTGTGATCAAATACCGTGTGAAGAGCCGTTCCACATTAGAATAACTAGGTAGATGCACTGAACCTCAGATTTCCTTCGTCAATAAGTGGTCAGCTATTTTTAAATCATTGGAAGAATACACAACTTTTGTAACATCTTACACCATTTCGAAGTAGATAAAGTTAGCAACACCAGAAAGTATATCCTAACGATTAGATTCAATATGTATGTTTAACATACTTTCTCAATTTTATGGTATACCTTACTACCAGGTTGATGGCTTATTAGCGAGTAATCCGTTTGCTTGAAATGTGCATTACGGTGCTAATCCGAGCGATTTCTCCAATACAGTGATAATGCTATCGCAGGCTGGCTGCGTAATCACCACTGTTTTCGAAACTGATGATTTGTTCCCCGAAACTTGGTTTTAATGATCAAATTTTACAGCAAATACCAATAGAATATCAGTGTTATTAACAGCAATCAGTGCTTATTTTAGCAGGTTTGGTCAACAAAACAGCAAACTGTACTGCTGTCAGTTCAACACAAGACTGCAAAAGTTTCCAACAAGCAAGCTGTCATAGCATGGGCCATATGATAATCTGTTTGAACAGAAAACAGTGATGAAACCTTGATTGCTTGAGCCGTGTAGCAGTTATCTACAGACGACGTGTGTATTGCGTAGTTTTAGTGAATAAAACTGTTTAGTCGAAGCTACCAGAATCGCATCATCAAAAATTCTCACTACAATCTCGTTGATACCGTCTAATACAGGCGATCGGACGCAAACACCAGTGTTCAGAAATTGCGATGTGGTTTATACACTAAACCTCTAACGCACAACTATTGCGGCTGCTAAAGCAAAATCGACCCGCGATCTTGTGAATGTGCGCCTTATGATTGGGTAAAACAGTTCTTATCTTCAAAGATGTCTAAGGTTGTAGAACACTGTCCTATCTTTGAAAATATGGTATGATATTAAATGATAGTAGGTCCGTCATATTTGATTTTATGTTCGGAATACTCTTGTGTTTAAGCTACTCCACAAATGCAAATTGATCGACATCGGAAAACACAACGGTCGTTTGTCAGTGAATCCTGTGAAGTAGTTTCCCAATTTGAGAACGATTAGAAATCTGTTTAGAGACTTAAACTAGCCCGTTACTAAAAACAAAACCTGATTTTCGTACTGTAATTAGCCAGTGACGTGTGCGGAGGGCTACGATAAGTTCAACGATATGTTCTACTGTTTATATGAAGAAGTGCAATGCAGCTGCTGATTTCAACCCAGAATGCATCATTGTTACTTTAATAGCGAATTTTTCACTGGTCTCGCCTAGATAAAATTGAGAGTAGCCCTCCTTCACTGTTGATTATATGTGGAAATAAATATCTTGTGGAATGACTGACAATAAACCTTCACTTCTAAAGTTGTTTGACTATCTCTAATGCTGAGAGTAAGGACATCTGCGTCGACACCTCTTTGATAAGTTCTCTTCAAACCAGTACAGTTAGAGATATCGATTGAACTTACTGTGGAGAATCTAGGTTACCAGTTCGCTAGTTGGTTGTTTGATTAGCCCACTACGTCGCAATCCTCCATCGGATTAGCCGCGTAGGTTGGCCATTATTTGGGTTGATTTGATGTTAGCGTAATTGCGACACTTAAAAAACCGCTGGTGGTGACGTAATAGTCCAATTCCAATGGCCTCGGACAACTGAAGGTGAGACAAACTGCATGATGGACTTGATCAGGATTCACATGGTGTTCTGGTTTGACCATATTGTGTTTCATTGTGACCCCAATTAAGTAGGTTGTGTTCCTGAACTCACTTCATTCTCCAATATGCTCAAGCTTATTTGATCCAGTGTCAGAAGGCTGTATTCTTTGAAGTGTTAACTGTGAATGTGATGGTATGGCAATATTCGAACTAAGTTTTACCCATTACTTCCGTTATAATTCATAATATTATCCTTGAACCTTGAGCTGTGGGCACATTGAGGTATCACATTCCGCGGTGAGTATGCTCCTCGTTAACATCAGTAACAATATTCAGATCATTTTGACATATTTTCTATTCTTACATGTCTGAAAAGCTCGAATAATGGACCTTGGTGGTTTCATTGCCTTTTCACGCTAACTTATCAGGAATACGGTGACGCAAAATAACAGTCCTTTGTTGCAACAAGTGACTACACTTCAGTAGACCTAAAAAGAGCACTGCGTTGTTACGCAGTAACGTCATCCGAAAAATATTGAATGATCTTATGGCGTTGCCTCTAGATGTATATCTGGGAATGGTAACCGTTCGTCTGTTCACATCCGCCTTCTTACAGAGATGAGGTCATGAGGTTTGAAACAGATGCGACCGCTTGTAAATATCAAACGATCAGCAGGCCAGTTCACACCAACATGACTGATGGACAGTGCAAACATTTGACAGATTTAGGTCAGTCACATATGGGGAATATATATGGCAAGAATAGAAACCGTGGTGTATTTGAGGAAGCTGCGTAGTTTTGGTCATGTGATCGTCTATCGATTTTCAGTTAGGAATCGTTCCATCCGATTATTTCTGAGAACACATGCGTGTTGACATTGGCTGGTGTCAGTGATAGTTTTGGAAGTCCCCTTAAATGATTGACTTGTACAACATTCAGTGATTGATCTTCCAAGTTTAAGTTTAGTTTTTTTTATATTTCGGACGACTTTTCAACACTATGTTCGCATTCTTCCGTCGGAACTTTTCACTCTCTAAAACAAGGTCAACAACATACTTGCGTGAAGGTGAACTGTACGTGACTGTAGGTGTAAGTAGCGAACAGTGAAGAAAGTAACCCATTAAAGCCCCATGCAGAAAACGATACTTGCCTTGTCGAGCTGACAGCGAAGTAGGTCAAGATTTATCGTATAGTTCGGACATGTTTCACCGTGACAAATATTACGCCTCGTTACACGGAATAGTCTATCAAGGTCATGGTATGTACGTTGATTGCACTTCGAAACGCTAAATGACAAATTAGTAGGAAAAATAATTGTAAACATTAACTGAAGTCGAATGATACTTTAAGATTCGAATCACGTTTAGAGGCAGCGTTTAATGAGTTCAGTTAGTTCAACTCGAAAAGCTCTGACTGTAGGTTTACGGATTGCAGTTGATAAAACAGATATTGTGTTTATTTTCATGACAGTCATCAAAACTGAGCATTGCTTGCAAACATGTTCAGCTGAGCATTCAAGCACAGAAATTCCATTGCGCTTAACGATAGCAACAGAGCAGTAGTGCATGTGGGTTCCGCATGGGAAAATGGACCGAAATTCAAATACCGGTCTTGTGAAGATAACCACTGTTGTCGAATTGTAATAGGAAGTAACCCAGTTCGGTCTTATAATTTCTTTCAAATGGATTATTGGGTTCCGAAACTTTTGATAAACTGAGTGGTGTTCAAGTTACTTAGATTGAATCCGTAATACATCATTAACAAAATTAAGGTAGATAGGATGACAAAATCATTAACAGTTATCAGCAGAAGAGGAAAATCTTTTTAGGTATTCAACTAAATTAACAGGACTTCTAATGACTAAGTTAGCAGATTTAATTATTTAGATTAGACCTAATTTAATAAAACGAGGCTTTGGCTGGATTTCAGTGTGAACTCCTTGAGAAATCCTGCCGGGACAGTCGATCTTTTAGATCATTTGGCGGATTCCGTATGGGACAGTAGGATGCAAGGATAACCGAGTCCAAATGCGAAATTTCCGAGCTCCCGACAAGACTTCGTAGCTCAGCTGATAGAGCATTTGCCGCAAATGAGCATGATGTTTCAGTCACTGGTTCGAATCCAGCCGAAGTGCTGATTTTTCACAATTGGTTCTCATCCATATTAACAGTGATAACACACATCTAACTTATATCTCTCCATGCAGGCCGTAGCAAAGACACACACTGATGACAGACTCTAACAAGGACGAACCTTGAAACGGAGTGTTGGAAAACTTCAGAAATTCGCAGGTCTTGCTAGTCGCCGAATGAAAATTCGAAATGGTTAACCATACTGCAAACGTTGTTTTTGCCTTTGACTAGATTCCGTTTGCTACTCTCTCAGTCTGAACAAAAAATTGAAGCTTTATCTGCATATCACCTCTTTCTCAACCAATGTGTTTGTTGATCTTCAGCAGTGAGCGTTACTATTTCAAAATGATTACGTTACTAAAACAACCGTGGGGAGTATAGAAACAATACATCAGTCGTGCGTGGATGTCATCAGTATTTTCACAAACTGACTTGATCTAGCCAATTGTTCGTTCTGCGTAGTTCGACCGCCAGTTTTGTGAATGTGCAAATCGATTAAATCTAAAGAATAACAAATGATTAGCAGCCAACGAGGTCAATTTTAAGAAACTGACAACAGTTTTGCAATCACATGTCTTTCTGCTGGTTCAGGTTTGAAAGATTCAGAAAAGACTGAGATACGAAAAAGATGTCACTCGACTTCACTTGTAAGCGTGCCGAAAACGTCATGCTTCTGCGCGACATGCATTCTGCCAGCAGAACTACGAAACCACGCCGGTAGCTCCGAACTCGCACTCGGGCTCAACTATCCACCAATCCCACGGTATCGTAAAGGAACCACCAAATGATCCAAGAGGTGTGTTGTCTTGTCAAGATCTCCGAAGTATTTCACACTTTAATACGCCAACAATGTCACTGGGGTTTGTAATCATGTTACTGATAATTAGTGCAGTCTGGTAAATGAACTGGCGAAGCATATATCGCGTAGGCGTACGCAGTTTCAATCATTGGTTCAATTGTACCCGAATCCCAGACTATTCATATTGGGTTCCGTTTGAACTAACAAATCCGCCACAGACAACAAAGTGTTCACTGAGCACGTTTTGTCACTAAGTTGATATTATCTGTTGTGTACATCTTTACCAAGACCGATAGTTAAAATTTTACCTTCATGTGTGAAGGTGTCATTCACCTCATCTTCAGCATGACCAGATAAATACTCACAACTATTCAGTCAGAGGTCTTTAGGAACAGTAGACTGGTTTCCTAATCTTTTCTAAAGGAGACAGCAGCAGTCGACAGACAAGGCTTCTCAGTAGAGACAAAAGTGCTTGAACAGTTGAGACAGCTGTACAGTGTTATGACATACGATAAGAATCTAAATGCAAGGATTATGGAGACCGTAAACAATGTTCGAATTCAGATAGGTCAGTAGTCGGACGGATGAGCCACCTCGATTGTGAATTTGTGCAGGTCATGATCTCAAAGGCCTGTGAGTAATCAGGTCCGATTTGGATTGTATTCATCCAACCACTCCGCTGGAGTCAAGTTATCGTTAGTAATGCATCGACACCGATAATTTGATAACAAAGCTCAGAGGTGGAATGAGGACTGACCCTTGTGAGACATTAATTTTGTTTTGATAATTACAGTGTTACTCCTTGATCACTGGTTTTCATAACGTTAGCAGTCGAATTAATAACTTGACTGATAATTGTTCTTAGCAGATTAAACAATCTCTTTGATAATTTTATATAACACCTCTGAACGCGCATCACCATCATCAGGGTTCATATAGCTTTATAAAATATCATTCTGTGGAGCCAAATAACCCAGTTCACTTTTGAGTGTAATCTAATCTATCACACTCAAATCAACGTTATTGATTTTCAGTCAGAAGCGCGGACACAATCCAACGTTGCACGCAACCAACGTCGAAGTGCAACATCCTATCCAACGAAGATTCGCCGTCTGTCCGTACGAAATTTTATTTTACAACCCATCTGACAGGTTAGAAGACCATATGAACGATTGCGTGATAAGTTACTTAAAGCAAGACTACCCAAACTATTTCGTCTGATCGCGCACTTACGGAAGTATCTTCATTCCATTCCGACTAAACAAAACAGCGAGTTAGTTTTGACTGGCCGTACTCTGAAGACGAATCATCGATAATGACCGACTCCGATTTAATCTGAGAGGTTACAGTGATACAAAGATTTTTACACTATTGATGGTCACGCAAGCAGTTCTGCTGGCCCCTAACTGAGCTAACCAGTAGGGGTTATTTCTTGTCCGGGTCAGGCTGCAGTTTGACTCTTGTATTAACCAAAACTATAGTGATATCACACAGGACATCACTGAACTGTCACATCCAGACGCTCGACCACGATCCCATCTAATCAGTGTTCAGTGTATCAGATCATGTTAATGTGAGAATACTCAGAAGGACCTCAGAGAAACTGGCGATTAGCATAAAGGTTGTGCAAAGCGTACAGTAAAACGGGTTGATAAGGATGGAGTTAATCATGAGCTCTTGGTAACGGGTGTCCGGAGAACACAGTCGGTAAAGAACCTCGATTACTTCTACGGATTACGGTGATGAGCCCTTCTGTCTGCGGGAGAGACGGCTCACATAATGTGACGGATTCCAATCTCTGAACACTGCGACTACGGTTTAACAGTAAGGTTCAACCTCTTCGCGATTCGTCGACTAAATCAGTTGACCCTCATATTCAGGTGATCTCGAACTACCAATTCAGCTCCAACATGACCAAGAGTTAAGCGTCAAAGTGTAGAGACTGACAAACGATTTGCTCGCTTGTGTGACACGACCCTGATTACGTGAGTGCCCGAGTGTTAAGTCGAATCGGAGTAGTCCTGACAGTGTGCATATTGAAGTATGCGACCACTACAATACTACAGTGATGAGACTAGACGCATGGCCAATTCAGGATAGAAAATGTTGACACAGTACAAAATCGATAATTATAAATAAATCATATTTTCCAAGGATTCTGGAATGTTTTTCGGCTGGTGGAGGCAATATTCGTACGATACTCATCCAGAACCCATCAGCACGCTTAGGTGCTCGATCAATGAGAGATACCTACATGAAACTTCTCGATGACATTTTCATGTGAGGGCGCTGCATACTTTCGTGAAACATTTGTTGATTTACCAGAGGACCTCGCCAGGAACACACAGATAGTAAGCACTGATGTTTCTTGGGCTGCTACCTTGCTGTGACGGTCAGGCTTGTGTGCCGTTTTGGTCTGGCGGGCATGCTGATTAAAACTTCGGACCCTGCAGATTCGACCATGACAGGTTGACCAAAGAGGAGCGGTCAGACAAAAGGCAGTTGCGCTCGTTGTGAATAGTGCCAGTGTATTGCATTCTGGTTCCGCTTGATGTCTGTTCGCGACTGGTTTGGTTTGTGTGTGAGTGATCTGTTTTTCTATAGAGTACTGTTGCGATCCAAGAACGCGGATGGCACAAGGGTTATTCA
>LUCH01001252.1:26015-62825 GCA_013368495.1 Paragonimus heterotremus | reverse complement strand
CGTGCGACCCGCGCAACTAGTTCCACAGGAACAAGTGAATGAGTATACACAAAAAGAAGCCGCAGAAACGGGCATTTTATCCTTTAGTCGTAAACACAAAGCTGGAGTAGAGTTGGAACGAACACGTAATTTTGCAGCCTAGAATGTCCTATTGATGACAGTGTCAAGTCTCCTAGTGAGTGTTTCGGCAAGCGTATCCCCTCAGAATGGTGATGAGATAAATACTGCTTTCTTTTCCACTCGGTTCATCTTATCCTGTTTCTGACGATGCTGCATAGTCTTGTCTACAAAACGCTCTGGATAGCCATTTTGTAAGAACATTGCGCGTAGAAACGATAATTCACCGAAGACTGTATCCTGTGTACATATTCTCATGGCTTTATTAGTCAAGTCTTAAAGGAACAAAGCTGCTGAAATGGATATACTGATGAGTAGTCAGGGATTTGGTAATTTCAAGTTGAACATCACCCACAATTGGTCGCAGCTGTCGCATTTGCACATAGACTTTCCAGTCGGCTCCTTTCAGACAGCAGAAGTATTAGACTCGAGTTTCACTCCCATTAGAGCTCGCCAGTAGTGCATATCCTCGCAGCTGCCGGGACTAGAACCACGGACATTCAGTTCATGAGGCAACCGTGTTTACCAATGCGCCATTGACCTCACGTTAGGCACGACCGAATTATCATCGCGTCTGAACGCTCAACCACTTTCGCTTGTGAGTAATGATCAGGTTGCCCGATCGTCTCGAAATGGAGACACAATTACTGTATGTTAACTCAAATCGATAACCCTGCGATTAGGACTTCCTGGACAAATCGAAATCTGCGATTTCATTAAACCTGCTCTGCGATATTCTAGATTACTGATGAGTAGTCGGGGATTTGGTGCTTCTTTGCGAAAGGGGCCGACTGGAAATTTTATGGGGATGCGACAGCTGTGATCAATTGTGGGTGATGTTCAACTTGAAAAGAACCTGATTACTTAGTTGCAGTACACCCTGAAATGTGTCCCGAGTGCAAATCTTCCTGGTTCTGTGGTAAATAACATTTTGCTGAAGCCTTTTCTGTAGTACCCAGACAAGAAACTGTTAAAGTGTAAGTACTGACCGTTCCAAGTGCATTTGAGATAAATTGAGTGCTGTACCGAACCGTCAGTTCTTGAGATAGGGCGGGTATCCCAGAACGGAAGAGAAGCATTATATTCATGTACAGTTTTGGAATGCAATCCGTTGAATACTGCCACAACTTCTTCGGAAGGTTCTTTACTGTCAGTCACAACTAACACATCGGAGAAAATGTTTTAGAGATAGATCTTTGCGTTCGATTTTCTAGATGGGCAATAGAAATGTCAGTCACGATAGGTCCCAAGGGACTTCCAACAGCTGCGTCCCCAGCGTGCTTATGATCCTTGTGTTGAAAGTAGAATTTTACATTAAAGTAACTCGTTCGAGTTCAGACGTTGGGATGAGTGTTTCCAGTTGATTCACGTCGAAGCAGTCAAATATGACTCGAATAGTTTCATGTAGAGGTATGTTTGTAAATAACCAGTTGACATTCATGCTAGTCACGCATTTCTCGTGAAGATAGACATTCTCAAGATGTTCAGCAAGCTGGAAGTTGTCCTTCAGCGAACGTCTTTCATATTGACCATTTCAGTGGTTTTAATATCCTAACCGGCTACTTTGCTAGCTTGTGTTAAGATGTGCTAGACATCGATAAAACGTATCGCAGTAGCAAACTGTCCTTGTGAAGCTTGGGACATCTATAGAGCTGAGACGTAAGAGAATATCTGGGCCATAAAGCTTTCGCTGTTGTTCAGGTGATTAGGTTCACTTGTTACAAGTTTTAATTCTTTCGATAATCTTTGTTCGAACTTAATGGGAGTATCCGGGGAAACATCAACCATGAACTTAGAACGACAATTCACGATAGGCAATGCTTTTCTTAAATAACTCAAGATGTCAAGTGATACTGTTCCTGACCCTTTATCCGGATGCAGTCACCAAAACATAGTTCTTTCTAATCCCTTCCAAAGTATCATTGTTTTGATGTGGGGGCACATTTAAGTCTGGAATTAGATGTGACATACTGATGTCCAGGATCGACTAAATTTGCTTTAAACACTTCTGAGAGTTGATCAAACGTGAATTTGTGTTTCAATGCTGTTGCACTTTTTCCGCGGAATGCAGAATTTCAATCCACACGGAAGTGCTTCTAACCATAATGTACTCAGCCGCGCTGAAGACAAGTTAGTTAAGTATCTACTGGGATTTTCCGGTAAAGTAGCTTCACAATTATGGGCAAATGACCTTACGAGTGGAATGTAACATGGACTTCATAGATTGTTCAACCGTTTCATAGTAAAAGTTAATAAACTTCAAATGGCATACCAAACTAGGTTGAATCACGAAAGATCGCTACAACGCCGGATAAAGGCTGCGGTGCTACGGACGTATACTGTCGCAGAGATTGTGTCAACCTACACCACAAAACGGACTCCAGTTCCACCTCTAAAACCCCAGGGACTTCTGCCCACCAGATCCCATATAATTTACCGACTATCACGTAGTTACCAGGTGAACTATATTGACATGACAGAACGATACCTAAAGCTTCGGATCTAGGAGCAACTCACCACAGGTGAGGAAGCATGTGGTGCACGTGCAAGTCGACACACATGAGTGTAAACAACCACCGACATAAACGGTCGCTTGTCATCTCCTGGAGGGCCATTAACACGTGGATCCCACGCAGTCATTCGCAGCTGTCTACACAACTGACAAGCCTCGATTCTTACGATATGCTGAGGTAGTTGTTCTGAGACGTTGGAATTCTCTATTTGTGCATAAACCTAATTGTTAGCTTAGCACTGCCGTGGGAACGATACCATTGATTTATTAACGGAACTAACTGAACCAAGCGTTGCTTCGTGTTCCTACGTAAGTCTGCAAGAAAACGACTTCAAGTTCAAAAGTGATCGGCGCATTTCAAAACCGATTGGCCTTCTAACTATTTTGCATGCCGGTACGAATACCTGCTCCGACCCCTTACGCTATACGCACAAGACAGCTCTCCCAAAAAACGAACTAGTCGACATTCATAAATGCACTGTACACCCAAAGACGGACGCTATCGAGTCGGCCTTGAAACGACATGCTGAAGGCGCACTGCGTATTCCAGAGGGTTGCATTAAAAGAGGAATACCATCTCCCCTGCCCCGTGTAACCGATTAAATGGTTGCGTCCAATCATCAGTATAAATGGAACGACCAACTTCCATTGGGGAGTACTTTAGAACTTAAACGCTGAAGGTGTCGCAGAGAGTACTACCATTTTGATTGTGGCGAACAAAGTGCAGAAGAGTCATTTGTGGTAGTTGAACACGAATATAAAGATCACGGTAATAAAGCACTCATATGATATTGTTTTGCGAGAAGATGAGCAGGAATTACAAGCACAGAGGACCATCATCATCACAGACAGCCATACATCAGTGGTTCACACTGATGCTTAACTGCCACACAAACACGAAAGAAAAAAACCTGTATGAGAAGGGAGTGAAAAAAGGGAGGGAAATGGACCTCGCAGATAAAAATAGCCACGTCTCTATTCAAACATACAACATCAAGACGCCTACACCTTGCAAACAAACAATCGAGCTGTAAGTGGAAATAAGGCATCTTCAGCAAGACAGGTTCCGTGCGGTTTTCATTGCCCCGCGTCATTAAGTGCACTCACTTCACAGACAACTCGGACAAACAACAACATTCACGCCACTGAATTCGGTTAGTCGCCATTTTATCTAACGTCTCGAGCCACCGACTCTGCGAGGGCCCCAGCCCGGGAGACGAACCCGATCTACAGTGGCCAACCCCCTCGTGAACGATTTCATTTGTCTACGACAGGTCATCATCTGTCCACCTCACACCTTGCGCCAGTCGGCCGCAACGTTGGCAAAGAGTGCTCAGTGTGGCAGACGATTAGCTGGCATCCTCAGTACATGACCTAACCATCTAAGTCTGTGAAAATGTGGCGACTGAACAAAAGAAATCGTTCGACAATCAGTGTAGTGACTGAGCAAAAGAAATCGTTTGACAATCAGTACCCGCTTCCTAACCTCCTCGTTGCTTACTCGTTGGTGTCACCCGATACGAGCGATCAAACACAGACATCGGAGGTCAAATAACTGAAAACGATTCACGTACTCTACCCTGAACGGCCAGGTTTCGTTGTCGTAAAGTACTACAGCCCTTGCTGTTGCTTGATATACGCGACCTTTAAGTTTCAGAGAAATACCTCTCCGTGGCCATAGGTGTCTTACATTAGCGAATGCCACCCTAGCCTTAGAAATACGCGCTTCCATTTCATTCCGTCGTTGATGTAACTCCTCAGGTATACAAACCAGTCAACAACCTCCAAGGCTTCATTATCTAACAATAAATCTACGTAATCACAACAATCTTGCAGAAGCACTTTGCATTTCGAGGCTGCAAAGCGCATTCCGAAGTACTTAGCAGAACGTGTAATAGCATTTAGCGTTGTTTCTGACGCTTGAAAGGTGTGAAATAGAACATCTTATCGTCAGCATAATCAAGATCATTCAGTCTTTCACCAGGTATGAGGTCCACACCGGCATCATTCGAGTGCCGCACACAATCCTCCATTATTTCATCCATGAAGAAATTTAACAAAAATGGAGAAAGGGGACAGCCTTGAAGTACGCTGCTCATGGTGCTGAAATTGTCAGACAGTTCACCTTAAACCTTAACCTGAGCTGAAGTATGGGAATAAAGTGCCGACAGTATGTTCACATAATTAGTCGCTAGAGCTCTGCGTATGAATGACTCTAAAAGTGTAGATCGATCCACCGAATCGAACGCATCTTTATAGTCGAGGAATACGGCAACTGTTGGCCAACGATACACATGACAGGCACAGCGCGATCTCAACGATGGTTGCAATCTGAGGTAGTTTTCGTGAATACGCCGTCCTGGGAAGTTTCATAAAGTCTGTCAAATCATTCAAACTACATCTAACATCGACCTACCGGGTTTTGCGAAATAAAATTAGTTTAATGAAATAATTACTTGGATCAAGACAGAGCAACATCTGAGCGAGGAGAACCTCGCAAGGTGTACAAACGCTGACGACGAGTTGTAGTCAATAGACACTTTACAAGCCTTCATTCGCAAGGCAAGTCATGGATGCGGTATAGGTTCTGTCATGTTGATTTGGGAGTTTGCAGTTAGGAATGTTAGAAAGCCATCTCAATCTACACACGGAAGTTCACATAATCTAGTACATATGTCAAAGGTACCATTGGTTAATAATACAGTACATACCAGTAGACGATTGCGGACAGCTGAGATTGGAGAACTTGAGAAGACGGATAACAGCGATTCACAAACGATAGCAGTTAAATCCAACATTGAACATAAAGCAACCACCAACTAGAACTACGACAGGATTTGTCCAACACAATCCAAAAATTTCGACGCGAAACCACGCGATCGAAAGGGATGACCAGTATAACGCGAACAAATTCATACATAATGATCAATTTACTGTAGAAATAGCAGAACCGATAGGTCAACAAACACATGTATCAACCAGTCACAGAAGCGAGTAATCAAAGGAGAAATTGTGAATGAACCGTAGCTTGCTGTCATACAATAGTCAGATTTAATCAACCTGCTCAAAGATTAAGTACGAATACTAAAAACAGCTGAAATTTAAAGTGCTGAGAGGGGAGTTATTTCAACATTCAACAGTGTCATCGATTCAATCAACCGGCAGTCCCTAAGAAATCAGTTTCAATCCGCGGCAACATTATCAGCCGTTATGATGCCGATCACTCAATAATTGACATCCATCATTCCAGACAGACGAGCTATCTGTGCATTAACAAGGCCAGCACGTTAGATCTTGATGTGTATATGTTTTGTAAGCTTAACTGAAAGGGCTCGGTAGAGTAATTTAACATTTAGGATCGATGAGGTCCTGTTCGTCTGCGGTCGCTACTCATTTGATCGAGTCAAACCATCGGATCAATCAGACTGAATCGTTCAAGCCAATCTACCGAATATGTGGGGTACAATCGAAATAGGTCAAAGGTCGTATAGTATCAATTGCAATTCGCCTAAACTCACTACCACTGTGCGCTCAAAAACGGCTAGTCAAAACGTTGAACTTACCATGGCCGTATACGTAAACCCAGCATAGAATGATCGCATAGATGTGACGTATCTCTCGCTGATTTCGTACAACTCACGTGGTCAATGTTATGTAACTAAGTCTCAGGACTCAAACCAGACAGAAACTGTTGACTGACATCTTTCGCTTCAGTGATACGTTATTTACCACCCCCATCGAACCCATATAAATGTGCTGTATTTAGCCTGATGATGAAACACCAAAAACGAGCTTGTTTGCTACACGTTTCTTCTCATGACTGATTCACAAGTTGATGAAAAATGGAACTATCTGCAGATCTGTAACGTAACTGGAAACACTACTACAAACGAGTTTGCCGGGAGAATTCGCCAGTGAATAACGCCTTTGTAGGAAGCCATCCGCAGGTGTGTTGGTGATTTCCTACAAACATGTAGGGAATACTTTTTAATCACCAGTCTGAGAAAGATAAGCATACGTCAGAAACGTAACAGTAATCCCCCAGGGCTCGCATTTGCGACCATACTTTATAAAGGGAGAATTTAACCAGCCTGAACGTCACGCGCTTCAACGATGAGCTGATGTGCCATATCGATAATAATAGCTAAATTATCAAAAGGTATGGGATAACACTATGCACAATATCAACAGCAACTGAAAAGGATAGTAAGTGTGCACTGTACACTACCGCAAGGCAGAGGAGCCGGGACTTCAAACATACGTCAAGAATGTCACATAAAAGTATTTTGGCTTCGCCACTACAAACAAACTCCTAACGAATATGCATTGGAAGGAACGGCTATCACCAGATTAAGTCTACTCGGTTAGAGACATTCGAGATAATGGGATCGAATGAAGGGAATGGAAGGCGGTGAATTCTCCATGCTGTACACGGTAAGTTCGCCGCTGATTCCAAAGCCGAAGAATGCTTGTTTAACCACACAGACAAGAGGAACACCGACATCAAAACAACTTGGTAATGTGTGACAACAGATGATGCAAAAAGTGCGTAGATAACGGAGTGTGATGGACGACCAAGTCGGAGACACGATTATCTCGACATTTGGTGAATTATCTCAACGCAGCTGGGATACCATCAAACGATTAATCACTGAGGGAAATCGGCTCAATGGGCGAAAAAAACACGACAGAAAACGTCAATCAAACGGACAGAGGTGCACAAGACATATAAATGAGAACTTCGCCGAATTGGGTACTGAGATTAAGGTTCACACAAACGAGAGCGCATCATCAGCAAGAATATCTGCGGATTGAACGATAAAGACAGCGAACGAATTTTTGCTATGAAGGAGCAAAATTGACATAACCTCAGACAACGTCCACAAGTAGCACCTCAGGGATGAACGGTAAAACCAAACATATTCAAAAGTTCCTCACCCAAGATAGAGAGACGTCAACAGAAAGGAGACGTGATAATTTAACATTAGCGGTCAAAAGAAAAGCCGACCGATGAAAATAGACTCAAAAATGAGTGTTCACTGATTCGAGGTTAATGACACAAAATGGTTCAATGTTCAGTCTGTAGAATAGCGATCGATAACACCGGAACTGCATAATCCCTGAGATTTAAGAAACACGTATTCAAAAAGAAACCATAACATTCCAGTCCAAACTGTGTACAGATTCGTCAGGAGCGTTTGAAAAAGTTGTGCATAGCTGACACAAAGTCCAGCGAAGTCATCCTTGCAGTCAAGTGTGCACATTCAGCAGCGTTGACTGAATGCAGCGTTTGACGTTCGACGTCCCGTATCAACTTCTTGGAATAACGCAAAGCCTTCAAGCAGATGAAAAAAGAAAGGGACAACGATGTTGGCTAGAAGATCGCAGGATGTGTGAAACTGGCAAATTCAGCACAAGTTGCTTATCAACTACTTGGGTATTATCACGGTCATATAATACACACCGACTAAATTGACGACAGGTTGAGACGGAATGTCCAAGCAATATAATATGTCCGTTCGACTTAACACTTTGAGTGTACGGTTGACAAACTAAAGTGAGTTTCGTGAAAGAAATGTACCAAGAACAGTCTATGACAAATCTGAATAATTAACGGTGCATCAAGAGGAAGTTGCGAAGGTCTAGCAGTGCTTGTTACATCAGAAGTGAACTTACAAAGATTCAGACGTCGGACACTAACGAAGATCAAGGAAAGCAAGGTGTTTGAAAATAAACAAATTTTAAAGCTTCACCCACGATTGATTGCAGACGTCACATTCCCATAGACTATCCAGTCGGCCCCTTTCGAAAAGAAGCACTAGACTCGAGTTTCGCTCTCATTAGAGTTCGTCAGTAGTGCATATTCTCGTCACTGCCGGGACTAGAACTCCGGCCACGCTATTCATGAGGCAACCGTGTTTACAACTGCGCCATTGACCTCACACTAGCAAGCACGACCGAATTATCATCGCCTGTGAACGCTCAACAACTTTTACTTGTAAGCAGTGATCAGATTGCCCGATCGTCTACTACTGACGAGCTCTAACGAGAGCGAAACTCGATTCCAGTGCTTCTTTTCGAAAGGGGCCGACTGGGAAGTCCATGGGAATGCAAAAGCTGCGATCAATTGTTGGTGACGTTCAACTTGAAATAAACCAAATCCCCGACTACTCATCAGAAATTTTAAAACCTTTACACAGTACGGTGTTTACTACGTCTAGCATACTCAGTCAGAGTTTGGTAGTCTTCTTCAACGTAAGCACACCGTGTCTGTAAGTACGCATCGGAACACAATCACCTGTGGCTAATAAGTGAAGTCAGCTGTAATAAAAAAAATATATTGTTTATGCTTATGGAAATAATGTTGAAAGTGAAAAATCATAGACGAGGAGAATTGATATGATGCCACTTGTTGAGCGAAATAGAAACCCAGTGTCACTAAGATGGGTGGAGCCAGCTAGGCGCGTAAGATGTTCTTCATGTGTATTTCTGAAAACGGTTGCTTGCACACACAAATTATGCAGAACGGGTAAGTTGTTTTCGTGCGGAGGACTATGTAAACTTTATATGGAAGACATTTTCTACAGAATGCCAGTCATTTTGGCCAGCTGCGAGAAAGATTAATCTCAGTGTATCACCGCGCCAAATCCAAACAAGATCTATATGAACATGTTTTGCTACAATGCCTACTTCAATAACAAACGGAGTGTTAAACATTCCGAACTCGTCGGGGTTTGTACAAAGCTGGAAGAAAACCAAGTATTCAAACAATGTTGGAGATTGATAAATAAATGTATACCATATTTTACCGACAGTTAGCTGGTGTCATGATTGTGACGTAAGTAGATACAAATGAACAGAGTCACATTAGTAAAAGTAAGCGCGCATTCGACCTACCAGTACTGTACTCAACAATGTTATGAACGCAATTAAAAGCCTCTAGTACATCTGGTGTGTATACGTACGTACAAATACCTTCGTACGATGATTATTCCGTTAAATGAGGGATGTTTCCGTGTCTAGCTCGACACACAGTAGACACTGCATATTTGCGCATGTGTGAAAGTGTCTCCCGTTTCAAGAGACGCGCCTATCTAACTCAACTCAAGACACTGATCCACATACATTCAACCTACTTATCGACCGCACCTCAGAATATTCCCATGTTTTTGCATCAACCTCAGCCTATGTAGTTACGTGCATGCTGCAGGTTTAATATGTAGCAGGCTGAAAATCGGCATATCTTAATATGTTTCTGCCATCTTCCTTGATGCGTGTAAAAGTTCACTATGCCGCACGAGTTGAGATAAGTAGCACTTGGCTTATAGCTGTAGAAGATACGTGACCGAATCTCGTTCAATCAAGTGGTTTGACGCAAACCATCACAGCCTAGAGGATGGCATCTGGTTGTTTCGTCGGTTTACTGCACGGTGGTGTATCTTGTTCTAATCACACTTCAAAGTGGTACTTTAGTGTGTGATGGTCTAATACCCAACAAAATGCTAGGTAAAACATGACAGAGATCTTTGCACGTTGATTGTACAGATTTTCGGAGCTTATCACAAATAAAGTCAACACGACCGAAGTTGTATTGTCAGCATCCATAAGCTCTATCACTTATACATACCTCCCGGGAATTTGTGCGTTATCTGGCCCTTTTGTTGACATGATGCCTAGGGGATTTATGCCGAATACCGGTAATTCTTTGTTTTCACACATTTTTATATTGTGTGCTTCTTTCAGAATGTTCCTGATGACTCAGCACATGCTGAACAATGTACATGGTTGAAATTTAAAAACGTGAGCAATATGATTTCGAATTGTACTGGGATGGTTAAGTTGCTATTAAACGAAGTCGCTGGTCAGTCTTAAGGATTTTATTATAGAACTCAGCGGTGAAGTCTGTTGGCGATCTATGCATGGAAACTTTGGTGTTGATTAAACCACTTTACATGAATGCCAAAGTGGGGTGTAATACGCAGAAATGTATCGTTTATCGCCACCGTATCAGTGTTGATATCACCAGCAACATATGTAAAAGCAAACTGTTCAGTTCAACCTTATCCGATCATGCCACAAAAGTATACGTCTGCATGCCAAGAATGTCAATTAACGTGGGCCATAAATAAAACTATTTGCGCTTTCATATAAACATTCTCATTGAAAACGTTCTAGTTGAGCAACGACTTTCTGTATCTCTACAGAAATTAGTTTGATATTATGGGATAGCGTAGTTTGTATGGCCAATTATCTTAGGATCTGACAGTATGTTTCAGCATTATATTGTGGTGGATTATCAGGCCGGAGGTGTGAGTATCCCAACACTCAGTAGAATATCTCAACGAGAGGGGGAATGTGCGTTCAAAAACCCACAGCGAGGGGATCGAGCACTGCATGGGCGACCGGATGAGTTATCGCTCAACTGGATCGGACCAACAGGCGAGACATGGCAGGTAAAATGGAATGGACGACCACATCGGAGGCGCGATTATTCCAACACTTAGACGAACATTTCGACACGGCCGTGGAATACGGTTAAAGCCTACAGGGACAACACGAACGACCGGATGAGCCATCGCTCAATGAAATCGGACCAACTGTCGAATAATGGCAGGCGAAAAAACCCCCGATAGAAGGCGGTGATCACACGCGTAAACCGGGCAGGTGTACACGACGTGTGAGTGGAAACCGGGGGGTGTTATGGACTGCGATTCTAACTCATAAACGCGAGCGCGCGCGTAGCATAGTAATAAGCGAGCTGGACAATAAAGATTGTGCTTTGCTGGTCACGTTTTCGTTACAATATGACAAATGACCGATTATTTCGTTATCAGCAAAACTAAAGCCAGCAGAATAGAAATACGAAGTGTTTGCCCGCTCTGAGGACGTAAACCTTCTAGTGGGTCTACTGTTTTGAGGTCCCGCTGTTACCATAACGTTTTACTAAAATCGTAAATTTAATTGTTCGAGATAAAATTTGAATAAAAATGATACTACTTATGAGCGGTTTTGACAAAATTCATCGTTAAATATAGCAGTTTTTGATGACCCAAGAAGTGCGACATATTAGGAGACTGAGTGCAGCTGGCAAAATGGATGGCAGTAATCTAAATGAGTGAGATTAAATCGGATATCAGAAGTAGTTTTGTAGAAGTTAACCAGGATCAGTGGACAGGGAACTTTATGCTAAAGCTGCAAAGAGTTGGACATGACATTTCACCTTCGGACCCAGGCTTCGATAATTTCGGCTGACGGCCTGATTGGAGACGAAAGCCCAAGACTGCTCTGAGGTAACCAGCTACTGTGTGACTGGTAGGTGAGCTGTAAATAGTGAATTACCTAAAGATCAAACAGAACTACAACTGAACACAATGGCTATAGGGTGCGATTATAAGTCACAGGATAGCCAGGACAGCTTCTGTTAAGGCTTGAGCAGCCCGACGACATCGCGCATACAGATGACTTTGTAAGTAACAGGTAAGTAACGTTAACGGCTTAAAAACTGAGGTCGATAACTAAGACCTTGAGGAAAAACATGAAGGGTATGGATGAATTTTTGAATGACTAAATCAAACACAAAACGTCCGTACCAATCACAAAACACGCAACCGAAAGAATGTTTTAAATCGATCAAATCAGGATTAAGAAAAAGTACCAAGAGATATGTGAGTCCGTATTCAACACAAGGGTTAAGTCGACCGTGCTTTTATACAAAGTGATGTGTAGTAACGATCAGTCGCTTTGGTGAATTCGGTTAAGGTTGTGTTCATACGAAATACCAAGATAGTGGACGATGTCGCCAGATGACCAGTCACCATTAGGTACACGGAGATCTATCAATTTAATCCGCCACCTGGAGACATGCTCATCTTTCTTACACGTGAATTCCTACGTAGGAAATGGCGTATTCACAAATGGACAGAGATAAGGTTGACATAACCAGTCCGCGTGTTGTGGCGTCGTAAACAATTTTCAATCCCACAATGATACAGTTGAACGCAACCTTATAAGCTAATCTCTTCTGAATAATAGCCCACATAAGAGTGATCTGAATACACACTTCAGTGATTAAAGGCGTGAGTGGAAATTGGCGATTATGTCAGATGATACGTTCTGGCCAATAGTTAGTTTAAGACTTTTCATTTCAGAATGTTAGGTCCTATAATACGTGCTTAAAAAAATGCAAACTTTGTGAGCACCTCAGAAAGAAAAACAAACGAAATACTGTCGTTCTGTACAAAGGAACTTCAACTGAAAAACATCGGCCGGAACATGCAACTACTGGCTTTTAACTGTGTCTCAGTACAGTCGGTTAAATTTTTGTTCTCAATTTTTCGCATTGCAACAGATGCTATAGTTACGAAAGATACTCATCAGTAACGTGTCTATATTATCGTCGCCTAGATTTATCTTAGTTACACATGTGATGAATACATTTATTCTTAACAGTTTACATTAGACAAATAGGAAATATGTATGTGGGAGAAGGATGAAGTGTAATTAGGCATTCTGGGGGGCGGGGGCGGAACAGCTTCTACAGCTCATCGAATCAAGAGAAAAGGGCCTAGTCACTTGCAGCTACATGCACTGCACTCGAAATGACAGTACAGTTGAACAGCAGGCAACATTCAACGATAAAAGTATCGCCGTCAGTAGCGCGATTTGACAGGCTGAATAGATATGATTCATCAGCACGGCAAGAAGACACACTGCGAGATGTAAGCATTTTGTCTATTCTCATCAGTCGATTAGATAAAATATTTGGTTACATAGGTTAACAGCATAACGACAAAACAATGAAATGAACGAACATTATATGAGTGTGATCAGGGTTTACTGTCACAATAACGAGATTGATTGCGTCAGCACCTTTTGCTAAAGGAGAGCCGGTGCGTGACGCTTGATCAGCAATACCCGGGAGAACGCCATCAACCTAGCGTTGAGACTGCGCAACATGACCATGAACGAAGTGACGAGGTCAACCACATCTGTTGCGACTGGGTGTTTAGCGATGGGTAAGATCTCTCATAAAGCACAATTAATAATGCAAAGTGGAACAATGAGGATTTGGCGTACGAAAATGAAGTTGAGCATTAAGGAGTTTGTCACTGTAAACCGGATTTGTTTCCTAGGCTGCAATCCTCGTAACTCACATAGTAGGTGGTTAGAGACGTTAGGTAAGGTGCCGGCTAATCAGACCTAGTGGTGTAAATGTTGTTGTTTAACCAAGTTGTCTGTGAACTGAGTGCATTTAATGACGCGGGGCGGTGAAAGTCGTAGAGAAGCTGTCTTGCTGATGACATCCTACTTTCATTTATAGCTCGGCTGATCGTTTACAACGTGTATGCAACTTGACGTTGAATGCTTACATACAGCCAGAGCTATCTTTGATAATTAGGTTGCCTTCAGTGTGTGTTTAGTTTTTTCCTCATTGGGGCCTGCACTTCTCTTTATGGTTTTATGAAAGTTAGGCGCAAGCGTGAATTTCTGATGTGCTGATGTCTTTGATGATGATTAATAGTATTTGAAATCACAACAATTCCATCTGGCCACATTATTATTCCGTCTGTTTGAAATTGTCGACATAATTACTGCGTCAGTGTTATTCAACGGGTTTCTCGTTTTTTTTTTAAATCCTGATAGGTGTTTAAAAAGATGGTTACTGACTGTCAGACAAAAAATCACGAGATGCCATCATAAATTCGCATGCTTATTTGCATGAGGTTGACTCCATATCTGCTTCCAGTGTCAGTTGTGTGCACAGTTGGGTTCTCGGTGGAACGTTCCAGGCGAAGTGTGTGCTTGACTTCCATTACAGTCGTGCGCATCCTGTCTACCGGACGCTACGGGTAGTCGTAACTTACGGGCCTATGTCTCAACTCACCGGCGTCGCTGGGTAATACGCACCACACTCGCTTATTGCGAGTTTCCACTGACCCACTGAAATAACGCTCACAAATACCCGCCTAAATGGCTCCGTTATCTCCAAACTGGTTATGCCAGAAGTATTAGTATACAGCTCCTCAGAGAGACAGAACACAGCAACCATTTCTCAAGCGATCCTCAAACTGAAACGGAGGCATGCAATCCATGTAAGGTGAGTTGTGGCTGTGTACCGTTCAAATATGAAGCTACGCATGTAAAAACGTGGTGGTTAATCATGTATTGCTTCGTTAAACGCGCGTAAGTCGTGTGCAAACCATTCTCGCTCGTCTTCCCTGATTTATTGCAAACGACTTCGTAAGTTTCCAATTCACTATCCAGTTACCTCGAATTCAAGGTATTTAACTGCATCAACCTCGTCACACTATGCCTCTCTCTCCCTCTCTCAGGTATTTTGCCATTCGATCTGTAAACTGTTTCTCATCTGCCACCCAATTACCATGTCTTAACGTCTCTGTGTACAACCTTGCTAAGTCAAACGACTGATCGCCTTTGCTTGCTATACTGACCACCAGATTTACTGGGTGACCCAGATATAAGCCTGTTTCACCACCGCTACTTTGCAACCACATTACCTGGTTACTGTAATAATTTGCGGAAGTAACCGTTGAGACGTGAAAAAAAATGAAGACACGCAAGTTATCTTGGATGCCACTGTTGGTCTGACCCCTCTGAAAATTTACCGAAGGAACCTAACATTTCCGAACCAAATATACCAATATTTGTTGACTATTAATCGAATTCAATGGTTAACTGAGTCACTTTCAAAGCTAACATTATTTCACTGTGATAAACGGCCAACTTCAAAGTGAACAACGGTACAAGGCTATTGAAATGAATTCCAGTGTAGTGTTGCTACAGTGCTAGGCTTGTATTGACTCCAATCCCCGTTGTTTTAAGCAGGCTGCTCGAGAATGTCGATCATTTCACTCAAATGGGTAGGGACGGCTTGCTGGCTAGGGGTGCACGAGGACAGAGGAAGCATGTAGTACATTCACAAATCTTTGCCATTTGTGTAGTCCAGAAGAAGTCGAAAAGAGTGTCGAATAACGGCAGGACTCACAATGTTCTATAGATCAGAGACCTGGCAGGGTCGTCTGGTGGTAGCAAACACACTCTCGGTACTCCACCACCGTTGCCTCCGCCACTTGGCCCGCATGAATTGAGCGCTGACTCTGTGAGCAGCATGACAGTCCATCAGTGAATATTTGTTAAATCTACAAATTCGCTACCGACACCGGCTTAATGAAAATGCATAATTGTCGACAGTTAAGTCATGCACTCCGTACGCCGACGGAGCGTCTGTTGTATCGTGTATTGTTCGCCGTGGTTGCTAATGGTGAAAGGAAACCTCAGGAATTCAGGCGATGACAAGCAATGAAAGCTTGGACCGCCCAATTGAGTAAAAGTGGGGACTGCTATCTCCCACGTTACGTACTGCGCAGTCATTCAAACGGCAGACTAGAAATGTTCTGGGATATGGCAAATAGTCCTAACCGGTGACTAATCTCTATCAATAGGACTGTCTCCATGAGTATCCATAAGTTTTTATTGGTTCTTTCTTTTCATACACCTATAATATGTTATTTCGCGGACAACTGTCGGGAACCACAGCAGTCTAAGCTACTCTCTACCCATTGGTAGAGTTCACATAAGAAACCGAACGCATGTGAGAACTGTTAGACGTCGAACGGAGAATAATTTGAAACCAATAGAAAAACAGCGTTAGTACCAGTATGAAAACACAGGATGAAAGTACCTGGACAGGCAGCTGCGACAGCTCCCGGATAAATAGATCGCACTGCTGAGTAAATTCATTTTCTTTGTATACGACATTCACCAGGCCACGGGAAAGGGCTTCATCGACAGACAATCGATGATTGAACAGTAGGATTTCGTTAGCCTGGAATTGCCATGAAAAGTGCCACAGATCTTCATGATTGGACAGAACATTGCTAATAGATAAAACGATAAGAATTAGTCGAAGGTTTCTATCAGACTGGCGAAAACTATGCACTGGCCGTGGAAAAAGAAACATTTTATTGAGCCATAAACTGTGACCTTGTGTACAACTCAAAAGTGATAATCCCAAAAAAAAAAACAGATTGAAGCATAGATAGGACAAATGAACAACGTATGGCAAGAGAGAAACAATCAGTCAGTACGTTCGGATTCCTTATGTTTCTTCGCCAAGAAAACCGGAGCTTTTCCAGATCAACTCTGAATGAAGCATAAGTAAGGGTTAACTTACGACAAGAAGACTGAAACTATCGGAACTGAACAGATCATCCTTGTTTGGAGAGCAGTTATGCTTGCATGGTGGGTCCGTGTAAACTCAAAACACTGAATGGCATGCTATATGAAGGAGAAAAGTGAACATCTTAGAATTTCACTGGTGGAAAGTCAATCACTTGATCAGGGCTTCCAAATTCATAGACATATACGGTAGATCCTCTTCATAACCCACGTTTCGCTCAACATATATGAACCGTCAGTGCTGTGTATCCCTGTTCAATGGCAGTTCGTGTATTTGTGAGGTAAACGTGTTGACCACAACGCTACTGACCTCACACACAGAGGACTAAAAAATTAAGAAAATCGTTGTGAAATATGCTGGCACGCGCGGAGAGAGAAGATCAATAAGATTCTTGATTCTGTCGCACAGGGTTGGTCAATCAGGCGATGCAGACTGGAGAAATCCGAGCAGTCGGTTCTGCTCAAAACGTTCGTAAGCAGACACTCCCGGATTCAACTGAAGCTACGCCTAGTCACAGTAAGACGATTCAGATGTGAAGTCTAACTGCAGATCTAATGAGATCGGAGATTTCGACCTGTCTAGGAAGTCCTAATCGCGGGGTTATCGATTGGAGTTACCAGACAGTAACTGTGTCTCCATTTCGAGACGATCGGGCAACCTCACCATTACTCACAAGCGAAAGTGGTTGAGCGTTCACATATGATAATTCGGTCGTGCCTAATGTGAGGTCAATGGCGTATTAGTAAACACGGTTGCCTCATGAACGACGTGTTCGTGGTTCTAGTCCCGACAGTGGTGATGATATTGGCTACTGACGAGCTCTAATGAGAGCGAAACTCGGGTCTAGTGCTTCTTTTCGAAAGGGGCCGACTGGAAAGTCTATGGGGATGCGACAGCTGCGAACAATTGTGGGTGATGTTCAACATGAAATTAACCAAATCCCCGACTACTCATCAGTAATCTAAAATTTATAAGCTTGACTTTTTTCCGCAAGAAACTTATAATAAGAGCCAAATCAGTCTGAAAGATGTAAAATCATCAGTGTTTATTATTGACTCAAATGGATTTCAAGGTTGTGGCTGGTTAAATGTTCTAAAGAGCCTTGCGTCAGGTGCAACATATTGCCTATAGGAAGCTTTAATAACAAGAAATGTATAAACCATTCATAACCGCCAGTTCCTGATGACATTTAGCTTTCTGAATCCGTGAGAATGCCGTACTGGATACCACGTCCGACGAATGGAGAGTGTGATAAGAACAAACAAAATGGCCAAAATCGTTGGCCATAGTTTGACAAACAACAAGGAACACAACCACCGGACACTCAGGTCTACACAAAACACCTGCTACTACGATCGTGTCTCCTTCATTTTAAAACAATTAACAGTGCTTGAAACTGTCGAACGGCCACAGTTCTTCCTATCCAAAAGTCTCCTTCCTAAGGAAAACGAGTATGATAGACGGAGAGCTTTAGAAAATGAAGGAATTAACGCTCAACAACTTTGTCAATTTGAGCTTTGATCTGCCACAATTAATGATTATTTGGAATACAGACAGAAAAAAACTATTTTGATCGAAGAGGGTTGTTGAGGATATTTGCAGCTCGGATATTATAAAGATTAGGTGTGTGGATTTGAAACGTCACAAAAAATACCCATCACTTGGTGTTTTCCTTTTATACTGACTAGTTACATTTTATTTATCATCCGGGATGGAATCGTCAGACAGTGACGATGTTGGGAAGGTGAGGCTCTGGGTTACGAAAACTGGATGCCTAAACACACCAACGTCAAGCCTTATTGTGCCAAAGAACCCGATGGACTATAGGTTTGACGAAACCAAGAACACATTGCCCTAAACCTTTGACGAACAGTTATTCCTATTCAGCGTACGCTACTAGCCCCTCGAAGTTACTGAGGGTAGCAAATGATCACTGGATGATCTGCGATGGAACAGTCAATCGAGGGATGCAAACGGCTTAAGTTTCACGTAACGACCCAGTATCAAATCAATTGTTTGGTTTTCGTCTGTGGATCCCAATCACCGTGAGTAGATAGTGAAACAAGGATTTTGGCAAATATAATAATATCTTAATATAGTTTGGAACGTCCCGATCGAATGACGTAGTCTGGTGAACTTGATGCATTATACTGCTGCACGATGTAACTTCAAACCTCCCAGAACAGCGGAGTTATACCACAGCTATTGTATTACTTTCTAGAGGTAGGCGCACAAGGAAAACGACTGGCTGTGTGAAATTTTATTCGTAAAAACGGTCAAGAATCTAACTAGAAAGTATTGTGACTCTAGTCGCCCTCATGGCAAAACAGACATGTGGAGTAACACAGAAGGAAAGAACTATGGGAATAGATAAATTGGATACAGCCAGCCTTCGAAGGAGAGCAAGAAATAGTATGAATTCAAACACGCCATTGACCGCTGGGCGTTGCCGCCTCTGGAAGCGTATTTAATCAACAATTTAAGTGACCACAAAGATTTCAGCAGTGTAGGGGACACTTACCCACATTGGGTAACGGAATAATCAGGGTTACCGTATTCTATGGCCACGTCGTTGTTCGATCACCATGTGACTTTACCCAACTATTGGAAGTCTCAGTATATAAGTATATAACGCCCAGTTGACAAGCGGAGTAAGTAATTAGGCCATCGTAGACAGTGCAACCGGATTAACTGATCTGCTCTTTACACACCTCACATCTTCTGGGCTTAATGAGCCGAAGTAAGGTAAGATCGGTGAGTAACTTGGACACAAAAGACACTAGACTGATGCCTCTGTAGTTGATACAAACTTCCGGTCCCCATTGTGCAAATGGGAATTACTGGTGATAAGCATCAATCACGGAGTATCTCTTCAGTTCTCAAAAAACCGTCTGAAAGAGTTTTGTCAGTTATGATGTCAGCTCATCCCCATCATTCTAGAAATGAGAAACATAGAGAAGATGCCGTCCAGTAGATTTATTACACTACGACAATTCAAACTCCAGAGCCACTTTTGCTTTCGACGAAAGACTGTCTGGAACGCAATAACTGACCAATCAAGTATCGTCCTCTATACGATCCGGCCAATGCAAGCTGTAGTGTTCTGAAAAATGTTCAGTCCAACTGTCAAATCGAAGCAACTGGATGAAACTAAGTGAACTAACTTTTGACATATGGTCTCAAATTAACACGACTGCCAGCACAACCACGAAAATAGCTTTTTGTTGTTCTCAGATGAAGATGCTCGCTTCTTCCTTCAGCCGACCAAATGATGCCTACGATCCTTTCGGGGGTCTTTAATCAGTTTGACGTTCGTCACCACACTTATAGTCACCTGAAGTCAAGCAACAACTGTTCATCCTGTTCGGCGATGTGAAATAAAAGTCAACTTTGTCGCAGCTGCACATATCTCTCGACAGCAAGTTCTAATAGCTACTGCGATTTGTCCTTAGTATTCGTTAGATTCCTTCAATTGGCTCAAATTGAGCGATTTGTTTGTCAGTGCCTTCTGGTAAACGTTCGTTACACTCTCTTTGCCCGAACACCAACTGATAATCTTTTATTTACGTCTATATGAGCTTTGAGCAAATGACGGGGGAAAATGGGCACGTACAACTGTAAGATCCTAATACAGATGACTGTTTCGAAATGCACGACAGTCTAAACAGAGTGGTAGCACTGCTACATGGTCGATTCACGTCCACAGTTGAAAAGCACAAGGCGATCTACATGTGACACAACGTATTTTCTAGGGTTGTGCTGCGGTACTCAAAATGTGAGAACTATAAGAAACGAACAGTTGCACGCCTTTTATCACTGTCAATGTGTTGTACCCGGATGCCAAACACATCATCCAATAGCCTCCCATTTGGATGAGGAAAACCAAGCTAAGCATCTAAATCGTCCGTTACTATGATGATGTCACAGTCTTCCATCTGCGAAGTCATCGTAGAACATGTTCTTGGCAGCATCTGAACTATTGTCCGACAGAACGTACAACGAATTCAACGGTCAATTCTACGAACAACTTAAAACAACTCCAATGAGTTCGCCCATATCCGAATTCATTGCAGAGGCGGTCATGCAAAGGTTAGAGAATATCGCGCTACCAGTGATCAAAACCAAACTCTGGATACGATATGTTGAAGATACATTCGTAATCCTTAAACGCTCAATGATTGAAGACACAGACTGCTCAACAACGTTTTCAACGATACTAAATTTACGATGGGCATTGAAACCGACAGCCAGCTACCGTTCTTGGATGTGCTAATCAGTCACAAACCTGATGGAACACTGGGGACTTCAGTACACCATAAAGAAACATCTACGGATCAACTCCGTAGTCTTCACAGCACCCACCCAGTCTGCCATAAAAGAACCTGCATACGAACTCTGTTCAAACGAGCTGAAACACATTGCAGCACCGCAGAACTCCGAAGAAACGAAGAAAACTACTTGTACCGAGGTATTTCTTCGGAACAGATACCCACGAAATATAATCAGACGATGTTTACTGCAGAAAGAAAGAGATAAGAACTGTACCGAACCATCAACAAAACGAACTGTACTAGCATACATCAAGACTGTATCGGAAGTGACAGCAAGACTTCTGAGACTACATGACATTACGCTGGCACACAAGCCAACGGCAACACTACGAAGAATACTATCACAACCAAAGGGAAAACTCAAACCCGTCAATAGAAGAAAGGTCATTTACAAAACCCAATAAAATGACTGTAAAAAACACTACGTCAGCCAAACCGGACGAAAATTATTAACACGAATAAATGAACGCGAACTAGCCATAAAGAGACACGATCAATTTTCTTTGCTCTCCGTCCAGGAGGATGAAAATGAACACATTTTCAACTTGAATACCGCAGAACTCCCTACTCAGGCAAGCAGACATGCAAGAGAATTTTTCGAAGTTCGGTATTCATCGGCTGAGTCAATAAACAAACGCATCGAGTTGGACAAAATCTATGAACCAATGCGAGCCAAGAGGTTGAAGAGATGTAGAAACCGTCAAGCCCAAATGCCGGTAAACCCGAACGGAGCAACTTGAACGGATCAGACCAAAGTCGAAAACAGCCAACGAATAACCAATCGGATGAGATTCCAAAACGAAGAAATGACACTCAATCAATTTACAAGGACTAACCAATCAGAATCAAGGTTAAAGTTCGACGACAACAATAAGGAACAGCCAGTGAGACTCCAGATCAAAGACTCAAGGACATCGAGTCAAAGTTCAAATGCAACAAGAATCAACCAAGGGTAGGTCAGGTCAGAGGTTATGAACAACAGAAGGCGGCCAACTAGAATTCACGTCAGGTCGGCTCACATAGCTATATAAGAGCAGACATCCATCGAAAGTGACGAAATTCCACGCTCTAAAACTATACGGTGAAACACTTACGCACTGATGATGTCATCTCGTCTGGTGATGAAACGTTTGCAATCTAAATGCTAAGTTCGCCGAACATACCAATACCAAGACTATCAACGGGAGCTACGGACAGCACCACCACTGTTCACAATTAACAGAAACACAGCTCTGCTTTAGAACTCGGAGCGATTCCCAATTCAGTTGATCACGAGATTCAGTTTCAAGGTCAGCTGAAACCTTGTGTGAGGAGCGTCAGGGCATACTCAAATGGAAGAGGGTGCTAGAAACGTAAATTCGCGTCTTCGAGCCAAATGATAATAACTAAAAGACAGATAACTACATGATCTGCACGACCGGATGAGACTGCTGAAAACAACTGCGTGAATTCGTCGATATCCCGCGAAAAACTTGTCAGTATAGTCTGCCTACTCACGTAAATAAGCAGTACTAAATATAAACAATTGAAACGACTATTTGAAGAAGTGCAAGTGGGCACTCCGAGCACCTGCACAGATGCCTGTCACATAAGCGCAAGGAACGCAATAAAAGCACGCTGCCAGTACAGATATACCCAAAACAAAAGCTGTGGCGATGTTTCACTTGATCACAGATATTCTGTTAAGTGCCCTTTCGGTACAATAGCACCGACCGAACGACTGCTCGCGCTAACTTGTTTGGACTGCAATCATGAAGACAGTGGAAGTAGAAGAGAGTATTAAACGTGCTGAAGGTTGGAAAATAGCGGTGAGATTCGAAAGGTCAAAACTAACCTTCGTGGGTCCCATAAGCAATGGAAATGTGTAGGACGAGCATCCTTCGGGAGCTACGCCAAGCTGGGTAAACGGAGTTTGAAAGTAAACCTGGGAACAGAATATAAAAACAGGCACCCCATACCGAATTTAGTGACGTTTTAAATCAATACGCAGTTAATACGCAGCCAGAGAAGTAATGCTCAACAAGTGCAAAGTAAGCCTTTAAATTGAAACGTGCAGAAACCTTTTATAATTCAAGAGCATCAGCAACACGTGAGCCACCTTTGTTGGCCGTTGCTCTCTCAACCTCGCATTAGGAACGCCGAATAATATAAAGTGGAGTTAGTAATGCAGTGAGTGATGTAATTGTTTGATGAGAACATGGGTCGGTGTACACACCTCGGTCATGACAAGGAAGAACGCTAGTGACGAGCCGTAATGAAAGAAACTTAAGCCTAACGGTTTGTTTGGAAAAAGGCCGGCTGAAAAATATCATGCAAATGTGAAAGTTGTTGTCAAATAATAGAGGTGCTAAACACAAAATGCTCAGTACGGAATTGCCTTTTGAGGTATTCAAATGCTCGCTGAGCTTGACATTTAGATTACTGAGGTTACATCATCAAACGAGGAGACATCACCAGCGATTAACGATCATGTTGGATACAGGCCATCAAATATAAGCTTGGTGACCTCATCGACAGGTAGCCGGATGTACTACTCAATGAGTATAACCGAACGCAGACATCGACGGTCAAATAGCTAAACTTAGTCAACAGTTGTGCAATCAACGCTAGAAAACAATTCACTGAGTTAATTAGAAAAAAGGCTTACGAATCTCTCAACTTGCAGTGTGCTAGTGCAATCACCCTTGTAGGTGGTTAGTGATGGATATTTTGGTTGATGCAGCTTTATGATTACTTAAATTTGATCACACATTTTGCAATTAGATCAGTACATCGGCTAACCCAATATGAAATAAAACATTGGACGCCAGTTTCGACCTTGTTGGAGCCCATCAGTTCACGTGATATCACTGCGGTTATTGTACTAAGTGGAGTGTTTCCTTTCCCATAAACTGAAAATTGATCTCTTGGGGCACACAAAGCGTACTATTGACTTCACCATACGAATGGGTATGGAGTTCTCGAAAATATGCACTTCTCCAAGCTTGGTTCTGATCGGCAAACAAGACAGCATGACCAGACGTAAGAAAGAGTGGCTTCACAGTAATCATGAGTTGATTTGAAAAACGCTGTAGGCAGCAGTTTACAAAATTTCACATTGACGAAGGATGAGCTGTAACGAACGAGTGTTGGCCGATTGAAGTTAAAACTGCAAAGTTTGCATCATGATTCCTTGTGGTTTCCCGAACGGTGAGAATAATCACGAACATATGGAAGTTAGAACTTTACTGGAAATTTTACGCACAAAAAAGGACAGATGATACTATTCATCTGGATAACAGAAAGCGAGACGAACAACTAGTTCGTATTGAAACGAAGGGAACTGTGTACCTTATCCGAAGCGACCACGTGATCGTAAAGAGCCAAGGTCGTGACCGGGATACCAATTGCAGGACCGTTCAACAGTGCGATCAGTATTTTTGGGAAGGCGATTAGTGCATCCACAAATCTTTGTACAGTCTGCAATAACTGAGTGGAAAGATCCTGAAGGTTTCCTCCGTTCCTTACAGTCTGTTCGAATATAGAGAAATCATTGCCACTTGAGAAGAAATCTCCAAGGCCTGTAAAATAGAAATAGAAGCGAAACACGTGCTGAAGATTGACTCCGAGACGCGTCGCACACACACTGCAATGTGCATAATGTGATAGGCTGTTGGAAAAGAACAGTAAGTTCGAAACGCCATTTTCGATACGTGCGCAACATCTAACAACCAGATAAGCAGATAGATGCGTTCAGAGCAACCCAGAAAAGTTAGCAACCACATACATACAGAACGGCAAGTCATTTCACACCAATGTAAGTTTAAAGATGGAGACAAACGAATCTCCTGTCGAGAGGGCTTATAGCGATAAAAAAAGAGTTACACAGCATAATTCACTTGAACAGTTTTGCGCCCTCAACGAGCCAAATAGAACTACATTGGGAATTGCGTTTCACAAGTATGGCTTCATTAATTCGTTTGAAACATCGACATGGAAATTAAAAAAACCCTTCATAAACATTCGCTGAAAAAGGATTATCATCAAATTAATATTGATGCTAAGTGTAGGCTAAACTCCACTGACCAGCGTACGTCTAATACACACAATTCATGCTAACCCACAAAAGCATTCTGATGAGAAAGGTTACTTGCTCAGAGTTATGTTACAAATTCATTTAAGCTTATTGGATCCACCAGTACAGGGACGATGAAAATTTACACTGTAGCATGATGCAGTTTAACCTCAGATGACGTGACATGAGGAAGAATTATGCCAACTCTTCAGTCCAGCTACTGCCTTCTGGTCACACATTCTATCCCCGAATAAAATTCTGAATTGAAAACGGTTGTCAAAACGGATGATACAAGTAACTTTTCAGACGGTTGGCTAGACTGTGAACATTGTTGATGGAACCTCATAATTGGAGACGAGTGCGAGCCGGAAAGCTCGTTAAGATTACCATTTCTGGTTCTTCCACTTAATCCTCATGTATTCTTTTTAACCGTTTCAGTAACGTTTTCTTCATCTAGGATATTCCACGCCACTGTTATGGTGGGTGGCAGCCCGAGCCACAGTACCTTCGGTATGGCGCAAGGCTGTTGTGAAGATGATGACGGCGACACAAGAAAGTCGCGGATAGTAAGTGTCTACACAGCTATGTAAACCTGAGGGAAACAGTGCCAACGTTTACCGCTGAGGTGTACACCCTCATCATGCATTCTTGGACCAAAAGATTATTTACAACGTCCGCCTTGTATACAGCAGACATATCCACTGAAAACTCCTTCACAAAAGCACAGACAGGACCAGTTAGCATTGGTTGGCCGGCCAAAATTTGACGTTAAATCACTCCTACCAATTCAAAATAATCCACACAACTACACGTAATCCATAATCCCAACAACGTTGATTCAGAAGGTCAGGTTAACAGGACTCTTCTAAGTCCGAAAAAATATAAGAAAAGACGATCGAAAAGATTGGAAGTTAACTATTCCCAAAAAGTAACAAAAATCCCTCCACCAAGAATGTCAATTAGTCGAATACACAAAGTACCCACCAGAAAAGTCACTCAAAATGGAGCAATCAGAAACGACATGGCAAAATGGCCGCCAGTCAACGGGAAATTAACTCATTAAAACAATCGAGTAGAGATGAAAATGACAACGTATCAAACAATGCCAAGCAAGAAAATTAGCAGCTGTGCCACAACAGTCACACAAAAAGGGAAAACAGATACATACTGTATGTACAGTCATGCCACAAAATTCATCATGACCGTTAACCGCAAGCTGAAAAAGCCAGAATCAATGCAAACTTACGGCCGACAACCAAACCAAACATGCTTCAACTAATTCAACATTCGACCTCGCACCAAACACAGAACGACAAACACACTAAGCGACAAATCCAATACGTGCCGTGACATGAAACACTCTCACTTGACCGCCTAGGTGGTGTACGGTGAACACCAGTAAATCCTCGATTAACTGATTTCCACACGAATATGTTGTATCGGTCACCTTGTTGGTTGACCAGACACCATATAGCGAGGATTGTGCATAGTTAAACAGAAACTGAACAACGCCATTAATGAGAATTCGTCGTGATAACGCCTGCGTTTTCAGTGTAAGACGACTTAAACTTTCATACAGGATTGTATCGGTCGGCCAAAGCATCATTTTCTTGAAATATATGACCATTCTGAATGGACAACATTAAAAGCAAATCCTCTGCAAAACATCCCTACACATTAAACCACTGATGGTGTGACCCAGAACGATAAACACAACGATTTCAGCAGATGAAATTGTGGTTCACGCATAGGTTGAGGCACTATTACCTAATAACGTGTAGATCTTCACGTCATCGTTGAATCTCTCACCTGTGCAATGTTTCACCTAATATTCTATGACAAAGTCACATAAATTGTTCACATATAATCTGATTGCAAAATTTCGAAATTTGTCGATCAGCATAACGAACTCCACCGATTTGTGCCGAGTCGAGTGAAACAGAACTGGATGTTTGAACGATAATCACCAAAAGTCGTGCGACCAACCGCAGCGTTCAGCTGGTGCGCACGAAAGAAAGCAACAAGCAGCAACTACTACCAATATCTCTCTTAAGTCAGGTTCATGTGAGTCAATCTGTGATAACCACAACATTGAAAATCGATTAGAGATTACTGATGAGTAGTCGGGGATTCTGTTAATTTCAAGTTGAACACCACCCACAATTGATCGCAGCTGTCGCATCCCCATAGACTATCCAGTCGGCCCCTTTCGAAAAGCAGAAGCACTAGATTCGAGTTTCGCTCGGTTTAGAGCTCGTCAGTAGTGCATATCATCGCCACTGCCGGGACTTGAGCCACGGACACGCTGTTCATGAGGCAACCGTGTTTACCAATGCGCCATTGACCTCACATTAGGCACGACCGAATTATCGTATGTGAACGCTCAACCACTTTCGCTTGTGAGTAATGATGAGGTTGCCCGATCGTCTCGAAATGGAGACACAGTTACTGTCTGTTAACTTCAATCGATAACCCCGCGATCAGGACTTCCTAGACAGGTCTAAATCTCCGATCTCATTAAACCTGCTAGGCGATATTTTAGATTACTGAGTAGTCGGGGATTTGGTTAATTTCAAGTTGAACACCACCCACAATCGATCGCAGCTGTCGCATCCCCATATTGCCAGAATTTCTGCTTCGTTCAGTATTCATCGACACTTGAACAGACTGGATGGTGGAAGATGGGGAAAAATGTAAATCGGCAGAAATAAACCGTTCTGGAACAAAACAATGCAACGATCGCCACTGGATAAGGCGCGCTGAGTTAACGCTGGGTGATGAAATTGGGTTTGCTCACCGGTTAACATATTTAGGAAGCCATATCAACAGAGGGAGGGTAAAGAAAATGAAAAATGGGCCAGTATCGCTAAGGCTACGGCAAATTTCGTCAACTCTGATGCCTCATGCTTGTGGGGACCAACCGCTTATAGTGGAAGACGTAACTTATTTATCAATGTTGATTTCAGTTGTTCGCACAAAATACTAGTTTCAACCGTTTATTTTATACAGTGTCCGTTGCCATGTGGCTTACAAAGTTATGTGAACTGGACATTGCTAGACCACACAAGTCTAGCTGAGACTGGGCTCGGACCTGCGACTGGTAGTCGGGCCTCGATATGTATAAGAATAGGATATTCGGTAACCAGGATGAAGCGAGTTTGATCACTCAGATTTCACGGACGTGTAGACTCAAGCAGTACAGCGAAGATTATTAAGTATTGTCCATTAAACCAAACAATTTATCGACACTGCGGAAAGTTGGCGAATCACACGAAGTGGTCCTATGACAGCGTGATATACAGAAATGAGGACAGTGACCACAACGTTGATTAAATCCGTCTCATGGGTCCGAGTTCTCATACGACCAACATAGATGTTAGAGAAGATAGCAGCCAATCGGTTTCAGTGGAGTAAATGGAACTGTTTAAGTGATTTCCTTGTGAACAGCGGTGATTACATCGTAGCTGGGGAAGTAATAAAGAAGCTTTTCCACAAACGTCCCTTTACACTAGTTTCTGATTGGGTTGTTTGTAAGATTTGCGCACATAATAATGAATGCTTCAACCGTATAAGCCTTCTCTTCTCTTTTTATCTCCGAACCAGGGTTGTTAATTTTTTCTTTCTAATGGGTGTACGGTGGTGCAGTATCACCGACTGATGTATTGTTGTCGACCATGATTACACACCATTCACATCCACATATCATGTTACCTTGGACTTGTCTCGGCAGAGACCGCATTTTGGTTGTTCTCAAATTCTTAATTAGTTTGAGCCATCTGTGGTATACAAACTTCTCTTCAAACGACTCCCAGTTTGATTCCCTCAGCTTTACAACGGATATGGTGTGCCCAAGGAAGCACAAGAAGCATAGAGTAAGCCGCTACGAAACCACAACGTCCTCTGGTTTCGCTCACAGAAACAAGACAAGCCCGAGAATTCTGAATACGTAAACATCTCAACCGTACTGATGCTAAAACGGCTGATCTCTTTCCTGATTAAGTTGGTATTTTGGAAATCGATTTACTAGGTGAACATTGATTGACAAGTTTAGTATCATCTGGAGCATTGACTGAATGACAGATACCGATGAAGAACATTCGACTGCCATAAAGGGATAGATATCTCTAAGCTGCAAACAAGCCGATAAGCATTAACTACAGGTGAGTGTCCCTCAATCAGCCGTTTAATAGTTGAACAGTATACAGTGCACACAGAAGTTAAACCGTAACTTTCGTTCCGAATACTACTGAAGGACTGAGTACTTTTCCCCCATTTCACTAGAACAGTAAGAAAACATGATAAAAAGGAGGATTTCTAACACAGTCACAATCACAACTGGGTGGTAGTTCGATTGTTAGTGATGATGAGCATTGTTGTTCATAAAACAATCCGTACATTCGAGTGTTAGAGTCGCCAGCGGACTAAATCTAATAGAAGCATCTTAAATATTTTATTTGCTAAATGTCAAGATGGTACAGTGAGATGGTCTGTTTGCCACAAAACCACTTGATGTAGTCGCTACGTCTAAGTGACCAGCTTCCCGAATACAGCATACAAACGTAGTCCTAACGCAGCAGTAGTTAACAGAACGGAACGGATATGTGGACGGAACAGTACAATGTAACCGAATAAGTTATCACAAAAAACTTTCTTGATGAACGCATACCTCAAAAGTTTAGGGGTATTGAAACAAATCAAGGACGGAAAGACATTTGGCTCATAAACTACCCAGGGTGATTTTTATAGGGATACTGTTTCGTGAAGATCACCAAGTCAGTGTTGCACGTCACAAAAGTCAACCTACAGTGAACCCTTGATCAACTATACTGGTCACTTCCAGCTCCAGAAGTACGTCTCATAAATGTGAGAATCAATCCACCTAACCATCCTGTCTTACATGCCGCGACGAAACGCGCATCAGTAGAATGGAAGGGTGTCCACATCAGTGCACGGTTCAACACCACTCACACAGTGTCGGTGCAGTCGATGATGCGGAACAATCAGGAAGCAAGCCGAAAGAGATATGCGAGGCCACCGATTGCGAAACACATACTGGCAACCGACCGCAACACCGGCCCGATTAAATCCTACATTGTGTTGGTGAGTAACATTAACACCAAACCTACGTGATTCGTGAAGCCCTGTTGAGTGAACGACGATCATTAACAGTGTATGGGCAAAAGAAAATATTTCATATTGTCGATCTGCCCGGGACGTTATCATCTGATCAACCCTCCCGATTAAATCTGTTTAATCGCTGACACATAAGCACATAAGTGATCAGCCACAGACAAAACAAAAACAAAATGTTAACATCCGCCGACAGATGTCTCCTTGACACCCTGTAAACACTGACGACAAACAAAATTCCCCACGAAAAACTACGCCCAACTCTTAATAGTGCTACAGTCAAAAAACTGATTAGCACGACGATTCACCATCAGTGTATAGTAAACTAGTCTCACCCGCAACAAAACATCTTAAGAACAGTCGTCAAGTGCAACACTCACCAGATACAGTGACCAAGTTTACTTGAGGATTATGAGTCGCTTGTTCCAAAATCGAGACCATCGTTTCGTACATCTGAGAGTAAAAGGAAAAGCGGCAGAAAAAAAACAGCAAAAAGAAGTTAACGGCAAAGAACTGTTTCGGACAAACATACACAGGAAAGAACAAATCGCCGATCTATACGTATACCTCGTGAAGGATGAGCTACGTATGATAGAGATGTACCATTATCGCCGCCGTGTGTACCGAAGCCACAGTTGAGATGCACCAAGGGAGCTCTCTGAAGTTCTATAGTAGTCGGGGTCGCATGGCTAATGTGCACATGGATAGGCTGACAGACACAGGAAGTGGTTGGATAGTAAGGAGAGAGAGGACACAGATCAGCTAGATGCACAGTAAACAAAGCCAGCACATCTGTTATCAGCTGTCGAGCTGATGGGGGCGTAGGCTAACAAGCACGCGGTGAGCGCACCCGTACTGCGAAGAACGCACAACGATAATGCCTCTGGAAAATCGATCGTCTGCCTGTAGGTGCCTGAGTGACCTACCCATATAAGCATACACTTCGGCCGTCGTAGACCGAACGATCGGATACCTCGGGCAAGTCTTGTCTCGGATACTAAAGCGGCGGCCTTCTAAGCAACAGTTTGACGGTTGTCGTGACAGTTGAAAGCAGGTTGAAACATCCAGGTTAATCGATTGATCGTGACATCCAAGCCTGGACAAGTCTGGGGTAGATAGCAAACTATCGCAAGTCTACCCTGGTTTCGGATGACTCAGTCTTGAATAAGGCAAGACAAACCGCCTCATATGGTGGCATAAGGTTTTGCTGGCCACTGCGCTAACGGAACAGTAAAACTGAGATCACATTAGCGGCAATCGATTGCACTCTAGTACTATGGCAAGTCGCGATGAAAATGGACATTGAGAGTGGTTGAAAAAATATGAAAATGTGTTGACGGGTAACTGATAATGAACTATCCAAACAATTCACGAAAGAAGTCGATTACTGGATGCACACCATCTACGCGCTTCGTTTCACCAATATCTTCTGAACAGCATCTGCTGAGTAGCTGAAGTAATCACCAGTACTAATTAGTTTTAGTTTCTCCGACATTATCCTTACTGGTCTACAGAGGTTTCTATTAACAACACTACACGTCTCAAACATTTATAGATTGTCACTGCTCCAACTGACACTATACTTCGTCCCAGGAACGCGTAATTCCCCGACCTTTAACGTGTACAAACGTATAATTCGTTTCGTGCATATGGTTTAAGCATCCTGTGATTCTTATTCCTCAGCGTGACAGTGTGGTATACGTCAATATTTCATTTGCACACGCATTGAACAAAACACCAATCACAGACGGTTTAGAGTTTACCCACATTGTTCCACTCGCTCATCCATTTTTTGGACGTTTTTGTGAATAGCGCTACACGCCTAGCTCGTATATAGTGTCTTTGTCTAAAGCGACACTAAAATTGGTCACTTGAACACACACCATAGTAAACTCAACGTGCTATGAGATACTTAAAGTCCAAAAGCAAAACATAAGATAACAGCTTAATCAATCAACCTCATAATTGAATATTTTTAAAGAGAACGGATGAACGCTTTCTCACGTTGTGGCAATAGTATGCTGTCGTCACACATCTGGTCACTTCATCTGACTCTTCAACCGCCACTCACGTTGGGAATGTATATTGGAAGAATCATCCACATACCAGTTGCTTCGCACAGTGGTTCACCACACCCCACCGATTGGATACAGCATCAGAGTTTGGTACCAGTTGCTGGAGTCTTTCACCCGTGTGCTCTGCATCTTCGGACAAGCTTTCGAGACGCACGCAGCATATTGCATTGTGTGTGAGGCTATCTAGCATAGCCCACAGTCAGGGTGAATACCTTACCTTAGTGAATGAGCCATGTTTTGGTGAAATATGCTAGCAAGCCTCAGTCTGCTACAGCACCCATTATGTAAACGTTGCTTCCGCAACTGCCAGCAACAACTGTGTAATTACGTATTGATAACTCGAACAGAAAAAAACAACAGATACTTGCGAAGAAAAGTGCCAACAGTTGAGTACAGACAACCCATCACCGATATGATAGAGACTAACGTGAGAGATGTTGTCAGATTCGAAGTGCGAGTATACAACAAACACAACTGCTCCCACAAGAAGCATTAACACCGAAGTCTAACCAACCACAACTTAATCACAAACAATGAAATTTTTATCTGGATTTAAATGGGTTGACAAAAAGAACTACCTATGGTCATCTAAGGTAGTGAAACATCGCGTTAATCAATACTTCGCGCGCTCCTAAGTCTAGCCATTTGGATCATTGAAAACAAGTAATATTTTCTACCCTCTAACAACAGATAAGTACAAGCTCAAACGTGTGATTTCACACATTCCAAACCACACCAAAAAAAGAGATTGAAGACGTAACGCGTCTATTTCACTAAACAAGAAATATTTTGTCTACCGTAAGGATTAAAAAACGGACTCGTCTGGGAAGATATCCTCAATCCGTGTTAGATTGTCGGACGGACTTGATATAAACCATTCACAGCAACATATCCACACGGTAAAATGATAAATGCTGCCAGATGTTAGCATTTTGTTTATTCTCCTTGGTCACCTGTATACAACCTTTGATTGTATATAGAAACGACATGGTAACATAAATAACAACTGAAGGTGAAGCATACTAATAAAATCAGTCACTTCCACAACAATAAGTTCACAGGGTGTTATAGGAAAGAGAAAGATCTTTGATTGTAGACACATTCAAAGTGGTCTCGTTCACTTACAGACATGAGTAGCTTTATGCTACCAAAGTAGTGGCCAGCACAACTTTCAAGGCGAATGTAGATGAGCTTGCATCTGTTGACATCGGACGGTAAGTTATTTTATATGGACAGTCTAAATCGTTCTACAGGCTTATCACACCCTGGCTACTGAGAAAATGACTATCCCGTCGATAAACCATAAGTATCAAAAGTGTCTAGAAAGTAAGCTTAGCAGTTCTTACCCCGAAAATTCCAACAGTTTCTGAACCCAGGTATTACGAGTCATTCATGAAACAGACATTGTGGCATGTGGCACGGTGGCCCGTGGGTTGAACAAATGGTGGATCTCGAAGAAATCCCTGAAGTTGTTAGAAGCCAGACGGAGCAATCTCCTTGGCAGTTTGTAGAACAGGTTTGGGAGGGATATCTGTAAGAAGCTGAAGCACATCCTGATCGCCGATCTTGAGACTTAGCCAATGGAGAAAGTTAAGAAAATGGAAACCTTTTGCTCAATGGAACGCCGACACTCTTCCAGTTTATCCGTTTCACTGGTCCAAAGCGAATGTCTGTCAATGAAGCAGACGATACACCCTCATCATCCATCATCATCATCATCATCATCATAGACAGCAACAAATCAGTAGTTCACACTGATACTGAACTGCCACACAACCATGAAGAAGAATAAAAAGCAAACCCTGTTTAGGAAGAGAGACAAAACGGAAAGGGGAGGAGACCTAGTCACTAAACATAGCTACGTCTACATTCAAACATACAACATCAAGGCGCCTACACCATGCAAACAAACAACCGAGCTGTAAGTGAAAGTAAGGCGTCATCAACAAGACAGCTTCCTCACGGCTTTCACTGCCCTGCGTCATTAAGTGCACTCACTTCACAGACAACTCGGACAAACAACGACAACATTCACGCCACTGGGTTCGGTTGGCCGCCACCTCACCTAAAGTTTCAAGCCATCGACTTTGCGAGTCGCGAGGGCTCCAGCCCGGGAGACGAACCCAACCTACAGTGCCCAACCTCTTCGTGAACGATTTCATTTGTCTACGCCAGGTCATCATCTGTCCACCTCGCACCTTACGCCAATCGGTCGAAGCGTCGGCAAACAGTGTTCTTGTGTGGCAAACGACTAGCTGGCATCATTAGTACATGAACTAACCATCTAAGTCTGTAAAAATGTAGCTACTGGACAAAAGAAATCGGTCAACAATCAGTGCCAAACACCCACTTCCTAACCTCCTCGTTGCTTACTCGCTGGTGCCTGCTCCTACTGTGTTACCGGCACAAACTCATAATGTAGCACTCTGGTCGGTATAGTTAGGATCACCCACTGAAACTGCATAGCAATTGCATTTCGGCTGCTGATCTAAATGATCTCTTGTCCGTACTTTACACAGATGATGGGGAGATGTTAGTAGAATCCTCGAATCAGTTGTTCCAACGTGTGTAGACCGCGGAGACCATTACTCTGCGCTGTGACTAATCGATAATGATTCCTATATTCGGGAGAGGTGCCAGGGGCTCTTGGGAAAACCTTAGAAGAATTAGCTTGACCTTAGTCACCACTGGGATTCTGGCAAGCATCATACTCTGTCAATTCACTGTAGCTCGGGAGACAAACACTAGGAAAGAACAGGCAGGATTTCACTCCGGGTGGGATGCGCTGGTCAAATTTTTACTGTTCACTAAATAGTGGAACGGCGTTATGTGTAACGCAGGCCAACAACTGCCGTGTTTCTCGCCTAAAAGAGTGTGTTCGATTCAATGGATCGATCTACACTTATCATCTACACATCTTCTCATTGTTTTATTCAACTACACTTCTAAAGTTGCTCAAACACAGAGGTGTACCAACCAAGTACGTGAACATACTCTCAGCTCTTTATTCTCATACTTCAACTCAGGTTAGGGTTTATGGTGAACTGTCTGATAGTTGCACCACCAGCAGTGACGTACGTCAAAGTTGTCTACATTCACCACTTTTGTTTAATTTTTTCATAGATGAAATAATGGAAGACTGTCTGCGACACTCACAAGATGCCGGCCTGAAACTCTTACCTGGTAGAGGACTGATTGATCTTGCTCATGTTGACAAGGTGTTGCTGTTTGACGATTTTCGCATTCTGCTAGATATTTTTCAGCCTTAAAGTGCATATGCAAGACTTCTGTGGTTATGTAGGCTTAATGGTGGACAGTGAAGTTATTGAGGTTGTTGGCCAGTTTGTGCACATGGGAAGTTGCACTATCGGCGACGGAAGCATAGTCAATAAAAACAAAGGTGCGTACTTCAAGGGTAGGGCGATGTTCGCTAATCTGGGACACATCTGGCGACAGAGAGGCATCTGATGCTTAAGGGTTGCGTATATAAGGCGACAGTGACGACTGTATTACTTCACGGTGGCGAAACCTGACCGCTGGGTGTAGAAGACGTGAACCATTTCCACGGATATCTGAGTTTGACCACGCGCACAGGATGAGACCAACGAATAAGCGTCCAAGAAGTGAGGAAGCGGGCATCTGGTATTGATTACCAAGCGAGTTCTGTTGTTCAATCCTGACGTTCACGTAGACAAACGGCTAAGCAATATATTAAGCATGCCAACTAGTCGTCTGCTATAAAGAGCAATCTTTGCCAATGCTGCCTCCGGCTGGCGTGAAGTGCGATGTGGACAGATAAAGACATGTCGTAGAATAATGAACTTCTTCATCAATTTTCATCCTGGTCAGAGATTGCTTTCTCTTCATAATTGTATGGCAGTTAGCCATCGATGAAAACCACTGATGTGCTGATCTCTATGATGGTATTCCATATGGGAGAGTTAAGAGCTGCCGCATGAGTGATGCGTCGCAAAATTCAACCTAATTTTCAAAATGGTACCGAAAGATTATGTAACAATCATGGACGCCGTCGTGTCCAAGATGTTCCCGAGCGTCACGGTGCGGAGATAGGAGAAAAACAGGCAGATTTTCGACCTGGTCGCGAGTGTATCCATTTTATGTTCACCACGCAAAAGACACCAGAGTGTCAGCATTCGTTTACTCAGCTATCATCATCATCACAACAGCCATGAGCCTGACCAAAAGGTACTGTGGCTCGGGCCGACGCTCACCTCTACAGTGACGTGGAATATCCTAGAAGAAGACATTACTAAGAAGGTTGAAAATCAATACAAGAAGACCAAGCGGAAGAACTAGAAATGGTATGGATACAGGTACGCCATTGACTGCGACACATCGCCATCTCGGATAGCGTCTCTAACCAGCGGTTT